>JAMZAV010005843.1:0-103475 GCA_024449915.1 Sweltsa coloradensis
ACAGTTCAATGAAATATATTTTTTGAGTTTAGCGGGTGAATACCCCTTTAAAGGAGACTATTTGGAGACTATTTTTGTATATTTTAGGCCTAGTAGAATATTAATTAATGCAACAATTTAAAATTATATTTAAGGTTCTTTGACTACAGTGCAGTGCAGCTGGTAACGATCTCTGCATCCGAGTAGAAAGAAGTACAAGGTCTATAGGCCTACTTTCGTGGTACCTATTCGTTATATGATACTGTTTTTGCTTTGCGGGCGGTACTATGTTGTGTGATATTAGTCTTATCAATATTAGGCCTACTTCCAATCAAATTGTGCTTTTGTTCTAGGGCCTTCTCCACTCCTGAGTTCAAAGTTTTACGTATCAGTGGACAAGGTTGTTATTGCCACCGCTGACAACAGTTTATCCGCCATTACTATGATGTTTATGTCATATTACGTCATATTACATAATACTTCATGGAATTAGCCTATACAACTTAAAGCCAAGATATCACAATCCCAAGGTGTTTCAACAAGCGATATTCGCCGTAATTAGCCTTTTTTGTTTGACGTAAGCCCGCATATTTTTTACCAACTGCAGGTCCTTCAGATTCTTCGATGACCCCGCAACTTCAAAACCTTGTTTGAGTATTCCAAACGCATGCTCTATGTCGACTCGACAAGATGATGTTTGATTTAACCATTTTTGAGCATTTGTTGGATGCCCATTGTCTGCATATGGTACAAGGCAGTGCTGTAGACATGGATATGCACCAACCCCAAGCCTACTACCCGCAGATGAGATTCAATCTGCGCACTGGCGCCACACCCAAACAACTATTTTCACCCGTTGTTTATGGTTCAAAGAGACGCTTATTCTTACGCTGTGGTCAGTGATGATGTCAGCCACTCAAACAGTCTGCTTGGGTTTTTATTTTAAGCATCCTCTCTGATATTCAACGTTCAAATATATACCGACTTTGGACCATGTCCAGACTGCCTTGACTTAATGCTAAAAAAAGGCACCTTTGGCTACTGGCAAATCCTGGATTAGAAAAAAGACAAACGGTGAGGAGGAGCGACAACAGTACCAATAGGGATCCTCATCTCTGATGTTACCTTTACTTACAAATTATACAAGTGATGCACAATCAATAAAGATGTGATGTGGCATACGTCGAACGACGAAATAACTGAAGTTGTTATTAGCGACAAATTAATAACTGACTTCGGTAAACTTATGTACCAATAGTTGTGACATACTTTAGTTGGTAAGAATAAAGGTGCCAATAAAGAAATATGCACACAAAATGTAAACTCCTACTTAAACGTAGCAGCTGCTCGGTGCGGTTAACTTGGGCAGTCGTAAGTCCCAGGAGCTGATTCGGTGAACAACGGACAGTGCTATGGCTATTATAAAAATTAATAACTAGGCTTATATAGTACAGTTAAATACAAGGTAAAAGTTCTTTAGTGGTAAATTACTAAAATATCGGAAGCCTTGGAAGCCCTAGATGGAGAGGGACATTCCTGGCGGGCGCCAAATGGTCTAGGCTTAAGAAACGTAGGACCAATACTACGGGGTAAAAATACAAGACTAGAAATTTGAAAGTAACAATTATGAATTAAGTAGATCCATTAGATTTAATAACTAATAACTAATATATTCATTATAGAAATGAAAATACTCTCCTGTAAGACACTCAGTAGTGTTGGGTACAATAAATAATAGGTTTATAGGTTAGCTAGGCCTAGAAAAATACATGAAATACAATATGAATGATGTGAAGTTTACTAACATAAGTTGCAGTTAGGTACTTACAGACGAGGCACTTATCAAACCCAGTGCGTTCTAAATGAAACATTATTCGAAATGCAGAAACATTTGCTGCGCTCTGCAGTAATCTGGCAACGAACGTACCATATGTTAGTGTGAACGAAGTCGAGCTATCGATGGTGCGAGTTGTGTCAAGGGTACCTTAAAAATACACCAGGTGTCAGCAGAGGCCTTGTATGTCATAAAGTACTCGTTCCATGTAATGGCACCTGACGAATCTTCTATCAGAGTTCATCTCAAAGCTGACGACACTAATGAAGAAGAAGAGCCAGTTAACGAACCTATTGTCGAGGATAACTCGCTAAAAACACCAGCTATCGGCCAATGGGTCGCGGTAATTTATGAAGGTTTCCACTGGGTGCCAGGTGTTCTTGAGAGTACAAACGGAGATTATGCTGACGTTAAATTCATGTCTTCGGTTGGCCATTTTAGTTTCATCGAAGAGATGATTGATTGATATTGCTTAACGTCTCATATTTATGCAACTTGGCTAATCGAGACGAAGGGAGGGACGTAAGGGATGACGCGGGGGGACAAGGGGTGGACAGGCCTGTGCTGGTCAGAACCAGCCACAAGCATATGGGGAGGGCAGGGGTTCCCCCACGTCGTGGTCGTCTCCGTCTGTGTCATCATCCGTCCGTTTTGTCTTTGTCGTCGCCGTCGGGGAGGTAGTCAAAGGTTCATCGAAGAGAAATCTCACAATTTTTATCTGTATATCAACTTTGATTATCCTCTAATTTGGTTCTGGTCTCTTAAAGATTATGAAAAATCCACCCAATGGAGTGAGCCAAAAGGGGACGTGGTCATCCCGACCTCCTGGCCTTACTACACCCTGCTCGACGAGTTCTTTTCCTCCAGACACACAATAAACCCACCATTTGTTATAGACAACTCATGGCTACTATCCGCCACCTCTAGACCTACATCCTCTGAATCTACATAATATATCCCCATTTGCCTCTTAAACCTCATTTTTGTCTTCCTCGTAATTTCCCTCTACACCCACGTTTCTCTCCATTTCCTCGTTACCATCTACATATCCACTCTCGACCAGCCTGGCAGAATTTAATAAATATATACTTAGTTAGTAAGTAAGTTAGTGTTTTTTTAGGACACTCAACAGTTGAGTTATCAGTACCTATATGTTGTTGTTTGTCTCATATTTATAATCTTGATAAAATTGTTCAAACAGCTTTACATGATGCAAGAAATTAAAAACAATAATTTTTAAATCTTTCGTATTTATTACTAAGCATGTACTGTAAATATAAATGAGTGATGGTTCCAATGCTAGAGATGATAAGCTCGAAGCACGATGCGGTTACTATTGGAAACTTCTTGGCAAAGTACAAATACTGGCTAAGTCAAATCACTAGAACATATTTTCCATTTAAGTCCGCTATAGTAGATTTGAGCTGGGCCATCATAATAGCTGTAATTCAGGTCTGGAACAAGATTACTCTACAGCAGTATCTTAAAGTAATGTATATAGTATTTGCACTGACAGTAATGCTGCACATGAGACTACGATTCCAGCTCCTATAACTGTGCATTGTTGCTGCAACCACATCATGAAAAATGTATCAACTCAATTAAAATCTAAAAGGATAATTGGCAAACTGAAAAAATTCATCAATGAAGCAGTGGGTTTACTGGTTTTAGCTACTTTGGCAACTCATCAACACATCGTAACTGAACAATATTCGAAGAAGTATTTTAACATTCCAAGCATAAAGCAGAGAAAAAGTTGTGTTGCCGTTGATTACCCTCATTGTAAGTATGACGACCTTTACGTTAACTGCAAACTATTAAAAAAATATATTATTATTATATATATATATATATATATATATATTATATTACATATATATTATTATTGGTATTATTACGAATTACGATGCTTGTACTCGGACAGATTTCAGCTCTTTCGAGATTGATCGATTACTCGATGAAATTCAAGCTCTTCGCACTGAAAAACATCAATTGACTGATCGACTCCTCAACGGAGTAAATTTCAGTGAGGATGTGATGAAAGATGATATTAAAGTCAAGTTTTACACAGGCCTACCAAACTTTGCAATGCTAATGGCAGTGTTCAATTTTTTATGTAATTTAATATCCTCTAACCACCTCAATGTGCTGCCCAAGTTTGAGGAGATGATGATTGTGTTGATGTGATTACGTCTCAATCTCAAACGGCAAAATTTGGCATTTAGGTTCCAAGTTTCGCAGTCGACAGTGTCCAGGATTTTAAATAAGTGGTTTGGACGTGCTGTACTATTGCCTGAAACCCCTTATAAGGTGGCCCCAGCGAGAACAATTAATGAAGTCGATGCCCATGACTTTTCAGACTACATTTGGCAACAAAGTTGCTGTGATTATTGGCTGTTTCGAAGTGTTTTTAATTAATTACCTTTCTTTTGCTTTAAATTATGTCTTGCAAAAATTCGAATGTTGCACTACTGAAGAAATCAGGAAAGTTATGAAGATTAAACTGAACAACGAGGCCAAACGATACGTAAAATCATCAACCACACCAGCCCACAAGGATTCTTCCATCGAACTGCACATCACCCCTTCACATGAAACATCATCTCTCCAGCCAGAATTTCCAGCAAACCCTGAAGCCCCTTTTCCACTGCCCCGCAACTCAAGCAAAAATGTATTTGGACATCACCTACCTCAGTTAAATAACGACACTCGGGTTCAGTACCGCTTGAAAATGAAGTTGCCGGCAAATAATTTTTGTTTCATTTTCAATGTCAGACCAACATATATTTATTATATTTTGTATTTATTATGTTGAGGCCAACAAATTGAGAAATACCTATTTACACGCATATGTGCCCATTCAGGACACCATTAAAGCCATGATGAGTGATGCATCTGTATTACTGCATTATAATAATCCAGAAAAAAATAACAGTGGATTGCTGACAGACTTCACTTATGGTAACGTATTAAAAAACAACCAGTTATTTCAAGAAAACCCTGAAGTATTTCGTATTGTCATACGAAGATAGTTTTTAAGTTGTAAACCCTCTTGGTTTGGCGAAAAATAAACACAAAATTCTTGCAATCTACTTAAGTCTAGGCAATTTGCATACCCACTCAAGGTCGCAGATCGACACCATTCAACTGGTAGCACCATGCAAAGAGAAAGATTTTAATGATATCGGGAAGGATAATGTAAACTTGCGATTGCAAGTTTGAATGTAGTGTTTCTTGTTCTAAAAACGATGTTGCTAATGATAACCAAAGAGTTGTATTTAAAATATCAATTGTAGGTGATTATGACTCACACATGACGATTGATGGCTTTCATCGACTTAAGTAAGTTTTTGGTCTGAAGGATATTGGCGCCTAGAGTCAAAAACACCTCAAGTATGTTGGAAGTGTTCCTGTTAAGAAGGAAGTTCATGAATCACGAAATCAGTTTGACCACGATTTGGGAACATATTCATTTCTTTGTTAAGTGTATGACGAGATAAATGTTTTCCCAACAGAACAGTTTCACGTTTGCACCAAGAATGCATTGAAAAACGAAATGAATATTTATTGCCAGTTGATTTTCCTTGGCATTAAATTTCGTAAAAACGGTTCGTTAGTTGATTATGCAAGATGTAAACATCAGAACTGCAAGTCATTTAAATTTCAATGAAAACCGTCTGGGAGTCATAGCTATTACGTATTGGTCGTTGCCAATTCAAATCAAGAAGAAAGCCATGGCGGAAACAAACAAGTTAACCAGCTAAGAGCGATTGAGCGAGATAAAGTGAAAAACATTTTGAAGTATCCAAAAGCCAATAAACGTATATTTGACCCAAAAGCCAATAAACGTATATTTGAAGTCCATAGAATGCGTCGATGGCGAATCTGTAAGACGTGGGATCATGGGAGAAATATATCCTTTTCGTGTTTTGCAGAAAGCAAAGTCGGAAGATAAAGTATCGCGCTACTTCCACTCAAACGGTATTTTTGACATAATATTAAGATGAAGACAGGAGCTAGAATCTGCTTTTATCTACATCCACCAAGTGAGCGATCCAATATGTATTCACATGTACAGCAAACATCAATTTGAGGTATTACAGCGTTGTATTGGTAAAACAAGTGTGAAAGTTCATATCGACGCAACGGGAAAAGTAATCCGACAGCCGCATTTGTCTCACTCCAGTCGTATTTATTACTGTGCGTGTACTGTAAATATAAATGGAGTGATAGTTCCAATGTTAGAGATGATAAGCTCGAAGCACGATGCGGTTACTATTGGAAACTTCTTGGCAAAGTACAATTACTAGCTAAGTCAAATCACTAGAACATATTTTCCATTTAAGTGCGCTTTAGTAGATTGGAGCTGGGCCATCATAATAGCTGTAATTCAGGGCTGAAACAAGATTACTCTACAGCAGTATCTTAAAGTAATGTATATAGTATTTGCACTGACAGTCATGCTGCACATGAGACTACGATTCCAACTCCTATAACTGTGCATTGTTGCTGCAACCACTTCATGAAAAATGTATCAACTCAATTAAAATCTGAAAGGATAATTGGCAAACGGAAAAAAAATCATCAATGAAGCAGTGGGTTTACTGGTTTTAGCTACTTTCTTCAACAATTTGGAAAAGTATTCGCCGATGCGAGTTATGTCCTGACGGCAACTCAACTCATCAACATCCATCGATAACTGAAACAATATCTCGAAGTTGTATTTTAACATTCCAAGGCATAAAGCAGAGAAAAAGTTGTGTTGCCGTTGATTACCCTCATTGTAAGTATGACGACCTTAACGTTAACTGCAAACTATTAAAAAAAAATATTATTGGTATTATTGCGACTTACAATGCTTGAACTCGGACGGATTTCAGCTCTTTCGAGATTGATCGACTACTCGATTGGATTGGATATTGCTTTACGTCTCATATTTATGCAACTTGGCTAATCGAGACGAAGGGAGGGACGTAAGGGATGACGCGGGGGGACAAGGGGTGGACAGGCCTGTGCTGGTCAGAACCAGCCACAAGCATATGGGGAGGGCAAAGGTTCCCCCACGTCGTGGTCGTCTCAGTCTGTGTCATCCGTCCGTGTTGTCATTGTCGTCGCCGTCGGGGAGGTAGTCAAAGGGAAGGGGAGTTCCCCGACGACGACCCAGAGCTCGCACATTAGTTTCAGGGAGATAAACTCCCCTAATCACGGGCCAAACCACGAGAAGGTTGCGAGTTGGAATTTGTTGGCTACTCGATGAAATTCAAGCTCTTTGCACTGAAAACCATCAATTGACTGATCGACTCCTCAACAGAGTAACTTTCAGTGAGGATGTGATTAAAGATGATATTAAAGTCAAGTTTTACACAGGCCTACCAAACTTTGCAATGCTAATGGCATTGTTTAATTTTTGATGTAATTTAATATCCTCTAACTACCTCGTGTTGGATGTGATTACGTCTCAATCTCCAACGGCAAGATTTGGCATTTAGGTTCCAAGTTTCGCAGTCGACAGTGTCCAGGATTTTTAATAAGTGGTTTGGACGTGCTGTACTATTGCCTGAAACCCCTTATAAGGTGGCTCCAGCGAGAACAATTACTGAAGTCGACGCCCATGACTTTTCAGACTGCATTTGGCGACAAAGTTGCTGTGATTATTGACTGTTTCGAAGTGTTTTTAATTAATTACCTTTCTTTTGCTTTAAATTTTGTCTTGCAAAAATTCGAATGTTGCACTACTGAAGAAATGAGGAAAGTTATGTAGATTAAACTGAACAACAAGAACGACAAAACAACAACGTTTTCCGTTCTACAGTCAACGTGATGAAATCATTTCTGGTCCATCGACGCTCAACAACGCCTACCCCGTAGAGGTCATCGCCCTCACCGTTCCCGCACTCTAAAGCAAGAAGCTGCTGCCTACTACGCCGAGTGTCTGGCACAATGTGGAAAACACTCACCCGCCGTCGTCAAGGTTCCTTCGCAACCACGTGCGTCTTACCTAAAAAACATTATAAAATCGGTGTCGCTAACCATCGTGAACTAAAATAATCATTATAAATAAAATTTAGAACAGTTGTAAATATTTTCTTGCCGTGTTTTTCCGAACTGGGCAACGAAACTGATCAGCTTGTGTTTGTGCTAGGCGTCGGCTAGGGTCGTTGTGTGCACTGACCGAAAACACGATGCTTGTTGTTGAGTGGCAAATGAGAATTTTGTTCATATAACAACGCAAAGTAAAGTCACACTAAACGGACCTTCGTATTATTTAGATAATATTTTTACGGAGAAAATAATGAGAAAATTGTGTTTTTTTGGACTATAGCTGTTTTATTGATTGATTGGATAAAACAACTGATCCACCTGTGTCAACTCATCTAGCATTGTCCCCAGAATGATGAGCGGTGACAAAACACGTCCATCTACGACAAGAATAACAGACCGACTGAAAAGCGAGGCACTAGGCAGCTCCACCGCTGTGTTCTGAACATTAATTCCTCAGGCTGCACGAACGGAACAGACGGGGCACAACACTGAGATGATGAGCGCTTCCCTGACGAGCAGGACAGAATAAAGAGAGAACTAAACCTTCTAGTCTGGACAGAACAGATAACTTCTGGAAGTGAACTAACTTTAAACAGAATGATGATGAGAACTTGGACACAGCAAAGACTTGAACAAGCAGCACATACAGCAGCAACAGAAGCTAACTCTGTGTACTAATGAGGCCCAATGAGACCAGAGCGAAGAGCGCGGACAAAACACGTCGGCCTGGGACAAGAACAACAGACCGACTGCGAGGCGAGGGTCTCTGCTGCGTTCGTGCAGGTAGTAGTCAAAAGGTGCGGGGCGGCGAGGTCATATAAAAACTTAAAAAACTTCTGACTTTAGCGGGAATCGAACCCTGGACCTTCTGCATTGGAAGCAGATATGCTAACCACAAGACCAACGAGCCACACATATATAACTTGAATAACTTGTAGGCTAAGCCTAAACTCGTAACCACTAATAACTTGTAATTTGTTTGATTTTGGGACAATTAAATTGTCAACTAAATATATAATCTCTCATTTATAGGCTATTATTCCTGCTTGATCACTCAATATATCCCCTTGTATTATTATAAACTTTCTAACAGCTAGTTAGGTCTATTGAACCCAGACCTCCCAAGCTGGTGCTCTACCGACTGCAGCCGCGGCAACCTGTAAGTCTTTTTAATTGCATTTTTGTATTTTGTATTTGTAATTAGTTTGATAAATTACAGTGGCGTCCAACTAGGTGGCACGATTCTATACATGCCCCTTGAATGAATGAAGAATGTTTTTGAAATGCATAGTAAGATCGACGCTTTTAAACGAAAAGTGCGCGCCTGGAATCAGAGGGTGAAGGCTACAAACTTTGATGCATTTACCACGCTCAATGACCTTGTGAATGACGAGGGCCTAGAAATGAACACAATCATGTTGGCTGAAATCATCTCAACACACTTGTCAGCATTGTGTGATAAGTTTGATAGCTATTTCCCAGCAGAGAACGATCAACGTATCGGAAATATGTGGATTCTTGATCCATTTGCAACTCACGACGACGACGAATTACATATCGAGGAAGAGAATGATTTGATTGATTTGTCTTCTGATGACACCCTTAAATTGTTGAAGAACACGTCATCGCTGACGTCGTTTTGGATTAAAGTCCGAAATGACCACGCCATTCTAAGTGAACGTGCAATTAAATTCCTTCTACCATTTTCATCCACCTACTTGTGCGAATCTGGATTTTCCGCAGTGACAGCAGCCAAGACAAAACAAAGAAATCGTCTCGACATCCGATCTACGCTGCGTCTATCCCTAACAAATAACATAATCCCAAGAATTAATGAACTTGTTTCAAATGCTCAGGCCCAAGTGTCGCACTGAGAGGGAACTGCGTTAAATGTAAGTGTTGAATTACCGGTAATACATTTTTTATTACATTACTATCAATGAACACTAATAATTGTGTATTTTTTTCTAATCCCTCCCAACCCCTTAGATATAGGCTTCATTTGGAATAGTGGTGGTCCGCACGATTTCCGAAAATTCATATGGTGGTCCGCACATTACATAAGGTTGAGAACCACTGGTCTAAATGGTGGTGATGTTGAGATGGCTGTCAAGCCCAATGTCTCAGAGTTAACAGTAAAAAAGAATAAGCCACTGAAGACAGCTAATAAGGGAGACAGATTTGACAATGAAACCCTAATTTTAGATTATGAACCGATCATTCTGAGTGACTCTGAAGTGCAGTCAGTTGGTGATGAGGTGGAGTCATGTGTAGATTCAGTTGGTACGGAGCGAGACGGAGAGGATGAGGTGGAGTCGTATGTTGGTGATGAGCGGGACAGAGAAGAAGTGCAGTCAGATGAAGGCCTAGATGATTCAGCTGGTAATGAGGGAGACAGAGAGGAAGTGCAGTCAAATGTAGAGGATTCAGGTCGTGAAGAGGAGGGCAGAGAAGTAGATATGTCAGCTGGAGAACAGCGGGGCAGAGAGGAGGTGCTGTTGGCTGTAGACAAGCCAGTTGGTGAAGAGCCGGACAGAATGGAGAGAAGCTTGATAAATTTGGATAGAGCGGATTCTATAAGTGAGGTGCAGGCAAGAAGGGAGACTGGAAAGCGATATGAAAATGGATACCGCGAGACCATATCAAAACAATTGAAGGTTTGTAAATTTTCAACTTTTCAAGCCCATCCCCATTTTCAAGCCCACATACTTTGTTTTTCATTATTAAAATCAATTTCTATTGGCTATTTCAAATTGTACTTATGATGAATCTCTCACTCTAATTCAACTTCTCTCTCGGCGTAGTTTACATAAAACTTGTATGCGCATTTTTATTTATAGGCCTATTGCGTTTAAGGCCAACCGGACTAAAGATTTTTTGTAACATTTGTTTTTATTTACAAACGATATCACATTCTTTTTAATTTACATGTAAGTTCGGACTACTTATATGAATTATAACAGTAGAATGCGTAAGTACTATCCTTCTAATAGTCTGTAAAAGATATTTTGCTAGTCTTCTCTATGCAGAAAGATTTGGTTCAATCAAAGTAGATTAGGTCAATCAAGTTTGAATTCAATGTCCAGCAGCGTTGGCTAGCCTGCTAATACGCAGTAACACTTTTTCATAAGTTTGGTATTCTGTACTTAGTTCATTTCACATTGTGTTGTCATGGTTTTTGACAAGAAACTGTCTGCAAAGTTATTTTTGACCATGGTTTTGATTTGACACTTTTACAGGTTTATCTATGTTGACTGTGTTTTGTTGTGTTTCTGGTAAACTAACAGCCCACACTGTGTGCGATAGTTTAAATTAGTTGCATAATTTGGATCATTTGAAGACTGCTTAGTAGGCCTACACTTACTTTAGTGAGTAGGGCAAGCCTTCTTTAATCAAGGGCCTAGGAATATTTGTTGTTTTTTGGACAATGCTGGTTTGCTTTTAGGGCTAGTCCCTAAGCATAGGGAAACAAAGAGGCAAAGCAGTTCCAGTTCTTATAGGCCTAGGCCTACAAGGTGTATCTGATAAAAATAACAATCTATGGTGGGGCTTAGGAATACTAGAACCGCTCAAAGAAGTAAAATCTTGTGCGTTATTCTAGTCATAGAACCTGGCATACAAAATAGTGTCGCTGGGAGGAAAACGGAAACTAAACGGGGTTATATTTAGGTTTTGCCCAACTAAATACAAACACTATAAACGTGAACGTTTGTAGCCCTGACATGCAAACAAGGCCTAGTCCTACTCGCACTGATGGACATCAGATTCTGGAAGCCATCTTCACACGCTCTCACTTCTTGACTTTACATTATTATTTGAGTACCGGTAAGACCCCGTTTTTATTACTCGCTTTCTATCGCGGGTTGGCCAATAACGAGGGTAACTTTTGTAGTGTGAACGCACAGAGTTGCAACGCTAGTTGGAATTTCAACCCCGTCGGAACTCGGAGTTACTCGCGTCACCTTTGACAATGGTCGCCAACACTGCTACCATCTGATTGACGACGACGTAAACAAACTTCATTTAACCTCAAATATATACGTAATAATGTGGTTGTTGATTCAAGACGAGGTATTTATTAACTATTAGTAGAGCCTACACCAATCAATACATGCATTACTTTCAATTCAATACATTAATCAATAAATACATATAGGTTATGTTGCCATAGTGTTGTGATTGCTGACGATGGTAAGTGAAAATGCAGTGAAAACGCAAGTCGGTTACGCACGTCTTTTTAACCAGCGTTCGAAGCGAGTAATAAAAACGGGGTCTAACCCTTCAAAATCACCTGAGAAAGATTTTGTAGCAAGTTTCAAGTGTTTACATAAAGAAATTATCTGCGTAGTTACACCTACCCACTACCCTCGTAATATGTTAGTAAATGTATTGAAAACGGGGTCTTAGTGAACAATGAATACCCGAGTTAAATATACTTGGGCCTACACATATTTTATGTTTATGCCTTAATCTACCTGAAAGCTTATGATCTGAATAGAAAATTGCCGATTATGCCTTGTGTAGATTTGTTTTGTTTGAATTTGTTTGAGTGTTTTTGGCATAGGAGCTAATGCAAAGTTTTTGGTTTAGGTTGGTGAATATGAGGGATCATCCGAGTCTGAAGATGATCATAGCAAAACGTCAAAATACCAGCTCGGTTTAAAAGTTGATATTTTGACCACAGAAGTTCAACGCTTAAAAAAAGAAAACGCCATGTATAGGAACATGCTGATTATGACGAAAGGTAAATGTTCTAGTAGTTCTTAATTTATTAGAATTAATTGTGTGAAGGTAGGCCTATCAACATTGGAAATAAGTAGCAGCATAAGCAATGCAAAGCGATTTGTCAGTGATAATTAGGTACTATTTAGGCATAATACTACTCTTAAAAATTTGAGTTAGGCCCTAATACAAAATCTGCAGGCTGCTTAGTGTGATTTTAATCCCTTGCTTATTCATACTAAATTGCAGTTATTTCAATTACTGGACACTTCTTACAAGTGCCACTTCTAACCTAATGGTTAGTAACCGCATGTGGCCAACGCACGATTATGCATTACCAAGTACATTATTTTAACTGAAAATTCTGAAAAAGTAGGCCTAAAGTTTCAACAAAATATAAGAAAATAATATTACTACTCTAGATTTACGTTATTGGGTGAAGGCCTACCTTGATAGTGCAGGTAATTATTCATAACCATTGGTCTAGGCCCTAGGCCCCTACTCTTTACTAAGCCTACCAGTGTATACAAATGCTATCATTAGGCACCAATTTAAATACGGTACGTATATTCTTTGTTCATAGGGCGATGTCCTCCCCAGTTGAAGAACAACTTACCTGGCGATGACTGGTGTGAAGGTTTCTTGCGCAGACATGACGATACTTTACGGCAGCTAGTTTCAGCTAACATTTCGCGCAGTAGGTCTAGTGTTAGCACCGAAACTTTAAAGGTGTACTTTAACAATCTGGAAACTTCGATTGAAGGTGTTGCTCCATCAAATGTTTTTAACTATGATGAATCGAATCTTAGTGACGACCCAGATTTGATTGATTGGATATTGCTTAACGTCTCATATTTATGCAACTAGGCTAATCGAGACGAAGGGAGGGACGTAAGGGATGACGCGGGGGGACAAGGGGTGGACAGGCCTGTGCTGGTCAGAACCAGCCACAAGCGTATGGGGGCAGAGGTTCCCCCACGTCGTGGTCGTCTCCGTCTGAGTCATCCGTCCGTGTTGTCATTGTCGTCGCCGTCGGGGAGGTAGTCAAAGGGAAGGGGAAAGTTCCCCGACGACGACCCAGAGCTCGCACATTAGTTTCAGGGAGATAAATTCCCCTAATCACGGGCCAAACCACGAGGGCGGAAGAAAGCCATTCATAAGCGCGGGGTGAAGTATCCGGAAATAATAATAAATTCGTCAAAGTCATGCATCACGATAATGATGTGCGAGGCCGCAGATGGCACCATTTTACCTTTATATGTGGTGTATAAGTCCCAAAACATTTGGAACACTTGGACAAAAGGGGGTCAGAGGTGCACCATTTTGCACACGCATTGCCTGCAAGAAGGGAACAATGCGCAGACGCAATAAAAGCCCGAAAAAAAGCTTACAGACAATTCAATACATACCCTACTTTTGAGAACTTGATAGCCTTCAAACGCCAGAAGGCCAAGGCCCGTTATATCATTAAACAGAGTAAGAAGAATTCGTGGAGGGACTACGTCTCCACTATTACCCATAATACAAATTCCAGCACAGTGTGGAAGAAGATTAAGTCTATTTGCGGACGCCCAATGTCTTCTATTCCGGCCATCCTGGACAATGGGGCGCTTGTTACTTCACCGCATGACGTAGTGTCGGTGATTGCCAGTCACTTTGCTTCGGTAAGCAGCAACGCTCGCTATGATGCAGTCTTTCTTCAACGGAAACGAAGAAGCGAACAACAACGGCTTTCATTTGCTTCCGACAATACTGAAATTTACAATCGGCCTTTTACGTTTTGGGAATTGCGCACTGCCATCAACTCCTTAAGGACAACTGCCGCGGGCGAAGACCAGCTCCACAATGAAATGTTCATCCACCTGACTGACCAATCTCTTGAGATTATTCTGCTCTTCCTAAATTCGTTATGGTTATCGGACGGATTTCCTGACGTTTGGCGTAGGGCTATTCTTATTCCGCTTTTGAAACCAGGTAAAGACAAAACCTTACCCGGCTCTTATCGACCCATATCTCTAACTAGTTGCTTCTGCAAATTGTTTGAGAAAATGGTCAATAAGCGCCTGATGTGGCTTTTGGAATCTCGTGGCTTGCTTACTAATGTTCAGTGTGGATTTCGACAGCGACGGAGTTCAATCGACCACCTCGTGCGATTGGAAACCTTCATCCAAGAAGGTTATGTGGCTAAACAGCACGTAATAGGTGTACTCTTTGACATAGAGAAAGCATATGACACAACGTGGCGCTATGCCATATTAAAACAACTTCACGAGTGGGATTTTAAAGGTCACTTGCCCAGGTTCATGCAGAACTACTTTACTTACTTGGTTCAAATTATGTAGCTCAAATTATGAAATGCGGGAGCCAAGTTATTAGCCAATTGTAGTATAAAAAAATGTACGATGAATAAATTATTTTGACGACAATAGCTTTGGAAATGGGTTTATAACAGGTATAAAATCCCAAGTTCGCTCACCTCTTAATTGGCATGGTGTCATTTACCTTCCTTGCCTCTTCCGAAATCGCTGAAAGTTGTTTGCGACAGAGAACAGCGTTAAAATTATTATCGTGCCGTGAAGTGAAGTGAAATTATAATATGACTTCGGTAATAATTAGCGATCTAAAAATAAACAGTCTTTTAAAACGACCATTGGACGAACAATTAGAAATGATTGGATTGATTGGATATTGCTTTACGTCTCATATTTATGCAACTTGGCTAATCAAAACGAAGGGAGGGACGTAAGGGACGACGCGGGGGGAGAAGGGGTGGACAGGCCTGTGCTGGTCAGAATTAGCCACAAGTATATGGGGAGGGCAGGGGTTCCCCCACGTCGTGGTCGTCTCCGTCTGTGTCATCATCCGTCCCTGTTGTCTTTGTCGTCGCCGTCGGGGAGGTAGTCAAAGGCAAGGGGTTCCCCGACGACGACCCAGAGCTCGCCATTAGTTTCAGGGAGTGAAACTCTCCTATTCACGGGCCAAACCGCGAGAAGGTGTCGAGTTGGAATTTGTAGGCCCGACATCATTCCTAAAATACCAGAATGACCAGGTTTGGATTGGATATTGCTTTACGTCTCATATTTATGCAACTTGGCTAATCGAGACGAAGGGGGGGACGTAAGGGATGACGCGGGGGGACAAGGGGTGGACAGGCCTGTGCTGGTCAGAACCAGCCACAAGCATATGGGGAGGGCAGGGGTTCCCCCACGTCGTGGTCGTCTCCGTCTGTGTCATCATTCGTCCGTGTTGTCTTTGTCGTCGCCGTCGGGGAGGTAGTCAAAGGGAAGGGGATCCCCGACGACGACCCAGAGCTCGCCATTAGTTTCAGGGAGTGAAACTCCCCTATTCACGGGCCAAACCGCGAGAAGGTGTCGAGTTGGAATTTGAAGGCCCAGGCACCCAACAAAAACCCAACCTGCTGCTGGTCAGAACCAGCCACAAGCGTATGGGGCGGGCAGGGGTTCCCCCACGTCGTGGTCGTCTCCGTCTGTGTCATCATCCGTCCGTGTTGTCATTGTCGTCGCCGTCGGGGAGGTAGTCAAAGGGAAGGGGAAAGTTCCCCGACGACGACCCAGAGCTCGCCATTAGTTTCAGGGAGAAAATCTCCCCTAATCACGGGCCAAACCACGAGAAGGTTGCGAGTTGGACTTTGATAGATGATGGAGACGACTTCAAAGATGATAGGGGAGAAGGCTTCAAAGATGATGGAGACATTGATTGCTACATTGATGATGATGATGACATTTCTGTCGTTCTTCCTATTCTTTAAGTACCTGCACTACATTCAGAAATTAACCGTCCGAGAAAGGAAAGGGATACTGAAGAAACCAAAATGTTTCATCTGAATAAGGATTATTTATTGGAAATCGCTAATCGCACACAATACGGTGCAATACAAGAAAGATACGACAGCTTAATAACCACAAAGATGGGGACCCTTTGTGTAATGTATCATCCCAACATGGAATTGGCAACAAACGAACAGAGAAGATATCTTTGTTAACTTATTAAAACATGTGGGGACTTTGGGTGTTACAATTTTCATTTCATTACTGTTCTGGTACCCGAGAAGCTGACAAAAATATGCATGGACGTGTAGGGGCATACTTATGATCAAGGAATGGAGATGTGTGAACCAAAGTCTATCTATAATCTCATCATTGTCAAGCGATTCCAAGCAATCTGCAACAAAGGCGGTTTACTTTCAATCGACAAACATGAACCGATAGAAATACTCAAGACTAGGAAGAAGTCAACGAACTTATGCACTATTATCTCAAAGTAAATGAGGAAAACGAAAATTACACGAAAGCAATGGAACATTCTAAGAAGAAAAGAAAAATCACAAAAAACAATAAAAACGTAACAATAAAATTGTGCTGCAGTTTATTACTGTCAATGCAACACTCATGAACGCTTTGTAAATATCTACGGCATATCGAGCTATGCCAATGCAGCCCATCAGGCACTGTTGCGCTCCAACATCCTGAGCAAACAGCTACTCGACTCGAGGGCTTTGCGCGAGCTACTTGGCGGCGTCTTTGCACTTGAGCAACAACAATGCGTTGGTGAATTCATAACTTAACTCTTGGACGCATCATCTGCATTGAAAGAGACGATAGGTTTCACAAGACGTGTTACCCACCGATGCACCAAGTGTTTGCACGAGACTGTGTGTGAACCTCTTCCAGACCGCGGGTTGTTCATTCCCCCAACTGATGAACATACATCGATAAATGCAGCATACATGAAGTATTTAAAGCCATCACTGATAAAATCGTTTTAGTAGACGTGTTACGTTTTCCACTCGCAGGTAGTAGTATAAGTTGTAGTAGTATAGCTTCCACGAGGAAGCGGAAAATGTCAACAGACGGATACACTGACGCCGGCGACATTCCCGTCCGCCGCACCACCCGCGTCGACTCAGTCTCCTCCTCTGCTCCCTCGGCCACTGTTGACACTCTCTTCACAGACACTCCAGTGGCTCTCTCCAAGGTGACACCTACCGACGCGAGGTGTCAGAGCACCACCGACACCAGCGACGTTGCCGTCGAGCACAGCTCACGCAACGCCTCTGTCTCTGCATCCTCAGCCAGTGTCATCCCAGACACGCCGGTGTTGGAGAGGAAGACTGCCGCCAGGAACAATCGCCCCACGGTGACACCCTCCGCCACAGTGTCTGAGAGAAGAAACTGCCACCCGCAACGTCCAAGTCCGGCGCAGCGCCCGCGTCGCCTCTGTCTACTCCTTTGCATCCACGACGAATAGCGATAGCGTCATACGCGACACGCCAGTAATCAGGAAGAAGAGTGTAGAAGCCAAGAAGAAACCCACGTTGGTGGTACCCACCGACGTGGTGTCTGAGACAAGCACCGACACCGTCGACGACCCGATGAACAACAGTCACGAGATGGCGCTCAGCGACCTGTTGCAGCAGCACACCATCGTGGCGCTGCCCGCCGATGGCAACTGCCTCTTTCGCTGCCTCAGTCACGTCCTGGTAGGTCACCAGGATGACCACGCACGACTCCGACGCATCATCGTCGACTATATCTGCTCGCATTGGGGAGACTTCTTCAATCAACTTTAGGACACACATCCGATGGCGTATCGCCAGCAAATGTCTGCTGATGGCGAGTATGGTTGCAACCTCGAAGTTCTAGTCTCGGATCTACTCGCTGAACATCATGCTTCACAGGAAGTTGCCATCCCAAGGCGTCCGCTGGAACCTGCAGGACATGAACGAGGGTTGTCAGTCATCTTACCACCACCTCCTCTTCTCTGGCATGGCTAGATTCCACTACCTGGATGGTCACTTCCAGGTTCTGTTGCCCAAGGAACACATCCCCGAGTGTCGGACACCAACTACTCTGGCACAGCCATCGAGTGATGACTGGACACTTGGTGAAGATAAAAAGGACTACAGAATCTTCTCTGGCAACATCTCAAGTGGCTTCCTCGAAACGAACCATCACGAGACGAGTTGCTTATAGACGATTGGGATCGAAGTTAAGCAGGAAACGAAGTCGTCAACAACAGTAAGCCCAGACTCGTGCCCACGAGAAGAGCCAAGCACCTGCACACCCGACGACGCCGCCGCCAACGAGACGATCCCCACCGAGGGTCCCGAGGCGGCCGACTTCGTGTTTGCCGCGCCGCTGGGAAGGCCTCGCGTCCCGAACCGCCGCCCGCCAATCACCTACAGGCGGCCGTGGGTTTTGTCGGAGACGACGTGGACGCCGTGACGTGCGGTACCCTCATCGTAGGCCACGAACATTTTATTTCCTATTAATGTAGGTATCTTTCTTTTAGTTACAAGAGAGTCCAACTTTTGACTTCTGTAAAAAGCATGAGTAATAGACTAAAAAGGGCTAGGAGGAAAGCTCTGCCTCCGGTGACAAATAGCCCAAGTGAATTTGGTGACCTATTGGCGGCATAGCCCCAATATAGTAACAGTCTATCGGGAGACTGTTTCTATAGCGGAACGCTCGAGGGCCCCTGAACCAGCACCAGTGTGGTGTTTGTGAACACGAAAATGGCCAACCATGCGTTTGATGGGCGCAGTATACATGCCCATATCGATGGTACTTTCAAGACGCTGCCACTGATGTTTTACCAACTACTCATTCTCCTCGTGCAGCACCATACCATAATAAACCATAATAAAGAGAAAAATCAAGTCAGTCCCCTAAAATAAAAGCAAAGCTCTTGTAGTTGTCTTAGAAGAAAGAAGTCAAGTCAAACTTTCATCGCCATCTGAATAAGTTTGTGCAATACTTTGAAAATCGTTGCTCTGTGTTTGGACAATATTTTCAGAAGTATTATAATGAACATATGTGAAGTTTCGGCAATTTGTTAAACATATTATGTCATGTGACTTTGTATCGGGCATGGTTTGGCCATGGTTATAAAGCTAACAACAAGGTTTTTTCAAATGAAGCCGAGGCTCTGTTGGGGCGATACATAAAATATGCAGCAGACTTGTACTTCGATTTTACACCAAATGAGATTAGAAAGTTAGCATATGACTGCTGTCATCAATAGCTTTAAACATCTAGAAAGGTGGAGTTATAATATGCACGCCACCTTTAAATAAATGCTGTTAGGGGACAATTCAAACAGCAGCTGATCCAGGACCTTTGTAAAGGGATGGGGGTGGATTCATTTTGTTGTATGACATGGATGAACATGATATTAAAAAGCAAGTTGACACTCCTTCCATATGACAATTGAGTATTGTCAATACGGTAGGCAGTACTTGATTAACAATGTGTTTTTTGCAGGCAATATGCTATTGTGGATTTTCCACTGGAAAACAATACTCACGCCCTTGTTCCATCCAATTGGTTGGTAGAAAGTGATGATATAACGCAGTGTTGGTGGCCAAATTTTTATAAAAGTGACCGGGCCCGCATCGTGGCCATTCTAGAAAGGGCCATTCCCGATTCCAGTAAAGGTTGGGAACTTTGTCCTGCCATCGTCAAACATAGGAGCCGTAAGTTTTTATGTTGTATGGGTTTGAACTTTGTGTGAAAGATTTAGGGATGCACAAAGATAAAATAATCTTTAACCAATCATTATCATAATCATTAGGGCCTAATCAAACAATAATGTTAGTCCAAATATGCCTCTTTTGTTGCATTATAGTCTTGATCAAGATTGAGTTTATGTAGGCCTAGGTGATAAATAAACTTTTTTGGTCTGAAATAGGCTAGAATTTTATCTTTGTGCCTTCGTTAAATTCCGAATTGTCAAATTATTATCATTCACACAAGCCACTAATGGTAGGCTAGGCCTATAGCGTTGGTCTGCATAAGCGCGGGAAATATGATGTACGTGTTTTGGAAAAAAATTAGAATGCACTTCAATAATATTTCCATTCTATTACGTAAGACAGGTCCAGGTAGGTAGGCGGATGCTGACCGTAGCGCAAATTCACCGAGTAAAAAAAAAACAATATCCCTATCCTTAGCTACGTTTTAGCCCTAGGTCTAACTACTAATTTCAACGTAACAACGTAGGCCTAATGGTGGACCAATGAGAGCACAGACTGTAAGAATAATTATTAACAAATCTTACGTTTTTGCCTTACGTTTTGCCACGTATGTACCGGTAGGCCTACACAGCATTTTAAGAGAGCACCCAAAACTTCCTGCAAAAACCGAGGTTTGGCTAGTAGGCCTAACCTGCCGCGCCAGCCCTTCATTTTTTAAAAAGCGTACCTAGGAGATTTTGCGTCAAGTCCCGAGATTTGCCTAGCTAGGTACGGTACATTTCATTCTAGACTGTTATGTTGGATCACACTCCACTAAAATTATGGCCAAAAATGTGTGCGACTATAGGCTATAGGCCTACCTACTGCATAAATTACTACTGCTGAACATACGACTATCTACTCCGTTAGGCCAATAAATTGTAATCAGCCTCGGCCCGAATCGAGTACCGAAATATAGGCTCTAGGTCTGTCACGAATTTTGTGTAGGTTCAGTGCTACCGGTAGGCCCTAAACATTTATTTAATGTGAGCATAGGATATGCCTACAATGCTTAGGCCTACAAACCAGAAATTAAAATATTTTGCCTATACCGGGGATTGAATTTAGGTCTCCCTCCTAGTGATGGAACGTTGAAAATTTTCAATTGAAATTTTTCAATTCACTGAAAATTTGTTTGTTTTATTGTTTTTTTATTGTGTTTGCTGAGTACATTATATTGTTATGTACAATGATATTTAATGAAACAATTATCACCAGTAGCCCATGTTTTATACCTATCCCTGGCAACTTTGTATCCCTGAGTAGACCTAAAATGTAGGCCTACTAGGAGGAAAGGAACTATTTTATTAGGTCTGTAAAATGTGTTAGTAATTTTGTATATATCTAATTTTGTGATAGGCCTATAGGCCCTAAAATCAACTTGTATCTAGGCCTAATAAAAGAGGAAATTGTAAAAAAAAAAAAAATGAAAATTTTCAACAAAAAAAAAATCATGAAAATTCCCTTTACTACTCCCTCCCGCTTGTTGAACATACGTCCTCCCAATCATTAAGACCGCCATTACCGTTACCGGTACTGGCCGTTAAGTGCCATAAGTGTGGCTCGTTGGTCTTGTGATAAGCGTATCTGCTTCCAATGCAGAAGGTCCAGGGTTCGATTCCCGCCAAAGTCAGAAGTTTTTTTAATTTCTGATTGGACTTTTTAAGTCCATCAATTCTTGTCTTAGGAGTTTGTAAATGGTGACATGACCACATTTAAGCCTTGAGGTCAATGGTGGCTTAAAAGAAGAAGAATAACCATTAGTCCTACTGACCAGTTACTTTTGAATTATTGGTGCATTTAGGCTAGGCTAACATCTCAATAAATGGTCCAGTGGGCCTACTGCAACAAATGGGCTGTCCGTAATAAGCTTTCCTTTTTTAAACCTAGGCCTACCAACTGTTTCATGGACCCACCGACTAAAAGGTTTTGCAATCGCAGAAAAGAAGTCGTTGATGTACGTCAAGGGTACAGGCGTGTTCGAGATGAAGTCAACACTATAATAGAGACTTTTGCAACAGAAAACTCTTCCGGTATACCTAATACCTGTTCCGGTACTCAAGATAGTGGCCTACATTTGACACAGTCTAATCATTTCCCTCAACTAACCATAGATTCAACTGAAACATTTCCTGATGCGTATGAAGAGCTATCTAGAAGATCTACCTTTGCTGATGAGATAACCGGGTCTGATTACGAAGTAACTAGCCAGGTAGGAAGTGATGGTAATGATACATCATTTCCCAATTATATTCAAGAGAATAATGTAACAGACAATGTGGTTCATGCATCCGCGTCCACTTCTAGCTATCAGTGTGAAGAGATTGGTTCCATAAATAGGCAGGCTACTGGTACACCCAATGTTTCAAAGCTTTCTAATGACATAGCATATTGGTCTCTCGAATACGGCATAACAAATGAAGCTCTTAAGCATCTATTATGCATAATAAATAACAATTTTGGAAACATTTTGCCCAATGATCCTCGGACCCTGAAAAACACACCACGAGCATCTTCATTAAATGCTGTGGGTACTGTAAAATATTTCCATTTTGGTTTTTATGATGGAATGACTCAAAAACTAAAAAGTGGGCTTAAGTTAAAATACTGTAGGCCTGCAGAAGATTCTTCCAATGACGTCATTCAGCAAACAGTAAATTTCTGTACCAATATTGATGGCCTTCCTCTTTTCCATAGCTCACAAGTACAGTTCTGGCCAATTCTCTGTTCTATTATTGAGACATATGATACATCACCATTTATATTGGGAATATTTTGTGATACTTCTAAACCAGAACCGGGCAGCGTTGAACTATTCCTAAGACCATTTATTAACGAAGTCTTAGATCTCCATAATAATGGCTTTCAATGGAATGGCAAACAATTTTCTTTGGGACTTGAAGGTCCCTTTATTTGTGATGCACCCGCCAAAGCATTTTTGAAATGCATTAAATATCACAGTGGGTACTACGGATGTGATAAATGTACCCAACGAGGGGTTTGGGTGAGGAAAGTAGTTTTTCCTGACACAGATGTACAACTTCGTACCGACGATTCATTTCGTTCAAAATTGCAAGAAACCCACCACAAGGGAAGTTCACCTTTGCTTGCTTTAAACATAGGAATGGTTTCACAGTTTGTAGTAGACTACATGCACCTGGTATGTTTGGGTGTAGTGCGTCGTCTTTTGCGAGACATTTGGCTTAGAGGACCCTTGCCTACTCGCATTAGTGCACGCCAGAGTAAAATTGTGTCAGATAGGCTTGTTGGGCTCCAAACCGCTACACCTAAAGACTTCCAGCGAAAACCAAGGAGTCTGATAGATATTGATCGTTTCAAGGCTACTGAGTTCAGACAACTATTGCTCTATACTGGACCATTGATCTTGCGAGATATTTTACCGAAAAAGCAATACGAAAACTTTCTGACCCTTCATGTGGCAATTCGAATTTTAGTTTCGGATCTCGCTTATGATTTAGAGCATGTAGACTATGCACACTCCCTTCTGGTTTTATTTGTGAAGACTTATAAACAGATTTATGGACTTGAAATGGTAGTATTTAATGTGCATGGACTTATCCATCTTGCAAACGACGTGAAACGGTATGGGCCACTTGACGAGTTTAGCGCTTTCAAGTTTGAAAACCTATTAGGACAACTTAAACACAAAATCAAGTCTCCATCTAACCCACTGCAGCAACTTGTTAACCGCTATCTGGAAATGAAAAACCTTGTCGCTCATCAGGCTACAAACCCTACAGCAGAATTGACAGATAGTTTGAACAGAAGCAAGTTAAGAAAATTGCACTGTGATGGTCCATTATACAGAAATATCACTGGAACACAATATAAAGAAATTGAGTTTGAAAATTATACTTTAAAGATTGATCCACCTAACAATTGTTTCATGACTCAAGACTCTAAAGTAGTATTTATTAGAAATATTGTTCAAACTACAAGTAACATTGAACTTATTGGATGCCCATTGCTTCACTTAGATAACTATTATCATTATCCATGTGACTCGTCTAAGTTAAATATTTACTTGGCCCGTGAAATTGGAAATCTACACCACTGGAGTATTTCAGAAATAAAATACAAATGTGTATGTTATCCAGAAGGAACAAACAATTCATATTTTATACTACCTCTACTTCATAGCAATCATATGCACCAGTAATATGGTACCGGTAGCTTAGCTTGAATGTGTACCGGTACTTGTAACACAATAACAAAAACAACATAAATATAGGTGATAATGATTTGTAGGAACGTTATTTTTTCCCGATTTGGTTAGTCGGGAAACACTCCTGTGGGTGTAATTGTTTTTATTTACTACAATTCAGAAATTAAAAAAGTCCGCCCCAACCGGGAATCGAACCACGGATCTCCCACATTCCAGGTGGACGTCTTAACCACTAGACCATCAGGACGGGTACATTTTAATCTTTGTCTTTAGTATCCATATCAACACCATTTAGGCGATATCGTATTATCAAGATCAATATTGATAACTGCATTTTTTTTAGATAAATTTGTTTAGAAGTTAAACAATTTTTTTTCCTTATCAACATAAATGTTGTTTTACTTTTTTCCTGGTTGAGAAATAGCAATGTTTTATTTTTGTTCTAGTTTGTTGCTCATAGATCAAAATTGAGTGTTATTTTCTGTGCTTGCTGATTGGTACCTACGTTGTGAATTCATAGTTTTTTAAGTTAATTGACTTGAATTATGTACAGTATGTTTTTTTATAAAAAATCAAGAAAGCTTAAGCGAGTAATAAACAAGTCGCGTGAATAAATTCAGCAGTGTAGCACTGATGTTCTCTCTTCACCGTGATAACTGAGGAGCGCTTGTACCTACTTGTAGTCGTCCGCCACTTGTTTGTTGATCTATTTTGTTTTCTTACGCTACACATGATTTTCACCCAACTTGAACGCTACAACTGAAGGCGAATACTTACGGGATGTGTGTGAACCTTTATCGGGTGGTCCGTTTACAACATTACCAATTAACTTTGATGAAGAGGTGCCGGGCGTAACTAGTATACTTTACACCTCGCTCTCTCTCTTCTAGTAGCTTGTACTAGACTTGCAGCAGATTTCCGATGAGTTCAGAAATGCATGTAGGTGGTTGGAATAATCCACGTTCACTCGTTAATTAAGGCTGTGCGATTCATTTTTTATTTTGAGTCGAGTCCGATTCTGAATCCTAAAAACTACTTAATTTTGAATCCGAGTCGAGTCCGATTCCGAGTCTTACCAACGAAAGAACAAATTTTAAAGCACGTTTTACGTTTTTTTCTTTCACATATTCTAGTGTGGCTTATAAGGGTGTATACTTTTATCTATAAGTTTTACTGCTAGAAGGTACAGCAGTTTTATTTTTTTAATACAAGTTTGAAGTTACCATATGCCTACTCACTTGTCACTTGATTGAGTTGTTGATAGTTAAATATCTGTTTGGTGAGCAACCAATGAGCACTGAACTTTTTTAGTAAGATGCTGAACTAAAAAAAATTTGGTTCAGAAGAATGTCTTTCTTAAAAATTATGTCATGCATTCATGTTTATTAACATGTTTTCAAAATAAATAACAATTTATTCTCCTGGGAACAAGTCTTTAGATTTTTTAAAGATTTAAATGTTTTAGTTCGATAGATTGATCAAGAGAAATTTGCTAAGCTTTTGTACAGCATTTTGAGACGGCAACTACCCATCAGAATACATTTCATTGTCTTGAATCATAGGTGTGAATCCAAGGGTTGAACCTACCTATGTGGCCTCCAATGTTAATTTTGATAAAATGCCATTTTGGGCATTACTATATACAATTAATATTAGTATTATCATTATTTGTAAAATTTACAATGTTTAATTTTGGTAGTCCTATGTCAATAATATGTATCTTACATAACCATTAACCATAATCAGTATTATTATATTAAATCTAAGAAGTTCATGTTATAATGTGGCAGTATGGCTTTATTCTGTAACACATGAGGCCTCTACATAGTTACATTCTCATAAAATAATAAAACATTATTTTTGATGTATATACACATAGTTTAAAATAATTAAACTTTCTATTGTTTGACATCAAATATATTTTGTCTTCATTTAATGCTCAAAACCAATACCTGAATCTTTATAATTGTTATGCTGCAGTGAGATTGCATAACTCTTGATTAGCTAACTTACTGTATTTGTGTGATTATTGGCTGCAGCAGATAGGTATTTAAAATCTAAAAGCTGAAAAAGAGGGGTTCAGCCATTATGGCCCTATGGGTAGCCTTTTGTTAAGTATTTAGGTATTATTTTTTCCCCATATTAGTAGTAAAAATAGGGGTGCGGCCAATTCTCTAGTAAATACAGTACATACATGGATCCTATAATAATAAGTTTGATATTCTTATTTTAAAATAAAAAAAAATTATCGATTTAGTATTATAACTGAAATCAAATAATTTAAGATAAGTTTTGTCTAGGTTGGTGCACTTTGCCCGGAGCAAAGCACACTAACCGAAAAGCTGTTACTTTTTAAACTTTCATATGTTCTGTTAGTAAGCTTGTTTAAGCCTGTCATTTACAAAATCTCAGTGTCTCAGTGTCACAACTTCTTAGACCGGTGGATAACTGCCGCTGTTTACAAATGGTAAATAATTATATTCTTAGTTCTGAATTTGGGTTTACTCGAATGGAGCTATAAAGAATAGAAATGGCTGTACATTTTTGTCCGATACATCGTTGTGGTACCCATGAAGGTAAGTACTAGTAGGCTATGTACAACATTCGAATGGCAGTAAATATAAAAAAATTGCATTTAATCATAAATATAATCTTGTAATAATCACGTATGATTTCTGGTGTAATTGTGTCGTATTTATTTCAGCCAACTAAATTTGGTCAACCATCGCTGCTTCAAAGGCATTTTTACCTACAGATAAGTTTCAATAGAGTATAATTTAGATTTAGTCATCTCATAAAAAGACTGCTTTTATTACGAATATGGTCAGAAAGTAAGATTGGCAAAATCAGAAAATCTTGCCTAAAGATTATAACATATTGACAACGTTAAAATAACATACAAACTGGTTATAATCCAATTGTGAAACTACATTATTAAAATGTATATTTACGTTTATGTAATGTTCAATAATTACATTAAGAAAACGTATGATTTGGTTATAAACAAGGTGCGTGCCAACTTTGTTATAATATACATTTACGTTAATGTAATGTTCAATAACTACATTGAGATAACGTATGATTTTGGTTATTAATTAGTTGTTTGATAACATTATTCAAATGTATATTTACGTTAATATAATGTTCAATAATAACGTTTAAATAACGTTTATCCTCGTGACTTATCTACATTTATGTTACGTTTGTTAAATACGTTATTCAAGGTTATTACACTACGTAATACCAACATTTGTATTACGTATACGTGTTTGTAGGGGTGATATAATTACATAAAGACTTGAAATTCACAGTTTGGATTCTTCACACATACCGTATTTACTCGCTTATAGGCCGCCCTCGAGTAAAGGCCGCACCCTTATTTTGACCACTCAGATTTAAAAGATTTGGATATAAATACTATTGATAAATGGCTTCACATAATGGCCGCACCCCACTTTTTGAACTTGACAATTTCAAATATACCCGAGGCCTATACTCGCATAAATACAGTAACTTTAACTTATGAACTGTTTAAAATGGAGGTACCAGCTGATAATGATACCAGCTGATACCAGTGTGGCTCATTGGTCTTGTGGTTAGCGTATCTGCTTCCAATGCAGAAGGTTCAGGGTTCGATTCCCGCTAAAGTCAGAAGTGTTTTAACTTCTTATTTGGACTAAAGTCCATCAGTTCTTGTCTTAGGAATTTGTAAACGGTGACGTTTGAGCCGTCCTAGCAATGAAGCACATAATTAATTTCAGAGTTGTTGTGAATCGGCCTTGTTGATTCTGGCGTAGATCCGCGGGTGTTTGCACTGTCCATACCACTGATTGCTATATTTCCTATTAAAAATATCGATGTTTGGTTGGTTATCGCTCACTCGTCGATTGCGTCGGGGCCTGCAGGGTTGGCTTGGTCGCTTTGATTTAAAGTCCCCCACTGAAAATCAGTTATATAACTGAGTGGGCAGACTCTAAATAAAATTTATTTTTTTATTTTTATTTTTATTATCTTTATATTCTTTGCTTTATAAGGTGGGCATACAATAGTGGTAAGATCACATCAGGAATCAAGGATGATGCAATAAAGTAACAATGAGGCATATTGTTTACATCACCTTATTGACATTTAATTTAAGCCACAGCTAAATAGACAATGTATTAATGACCTACTAAATTTGATTATGGGATTGAACGAATTTCAGTGGTAGATAGATAAATTCAGTTTTTTTGTTGTAATGGTAAAAATTAAGCAACTTGTATAAAAATAATTAATATATTTCATTCTTTACATTATAGATTCTGAGTGGGGATCAACCAAAACCAAACTTCTCCGAGATAAATATGTAACATACATAGGAGAAATTGGACCATAACAAAAATTAAAATGAGAAATGCACGTGGAACCAAATTTCACTGGACATTGAACACATTTTTGCCATAAAGCCAAATCCTATTCAGTGTGAAAATCGCTACAAAACCATCTTAAAAAGTAGAATGAAAATGAAATGTAACAACAATACATCTGGGTCAAAAAGATTAAACTTCGAATTTGATGCTGAATTTGAAGAAATAATATGCTCACGCACACGAAAATATGCTCGTTTCAGTAAACATAGCTGCAAATAATAAACCACCAGGATTGGATTGGATATTGCTTTACGTCTCATATTTATGCAACTTGGCTAATAGAGACGAAGGGAGGGACGTAAGGGATGACGCGGGTGGACAAGGGGTGGACAGGCCTGTGCTGGTCAGATCCAGGACTTGTTAACCGGAGAATGATAATAAAACTGATAAACTGAACAAAACACGGTTAGAAATCAATGCACAGCACTCACCCGCTGCGTAATATTTTGGTGACATCAATCACCTTCCTCGGACGCGAGGATACTAAGGCTTCCCTTGAGGCACACTGGTGGCGCCCCTCCACGCCCTGTCGACCTCGTCGTGAATCAACGACCCCCACATGGCGGGAAGCTCAAGACTTGGTTGACTAATGATGTTAGGGAAATAAGTCATAACTGCTGCCTCTTTCAATTTCCTCTTGAGCGTGTTCTCTTCTTTAAAAATTATTTTAACATCTGGCCAATTAATGCCCGTTTTGCAATCAAACAGGTGGTCCTTAAGTTTACTTGCCGCTCTAGTTTTCAGTCAGTTTCATTGTCAGGGAACTCCAGGTCAATCAGCCACTCAAGCGCACTGCTATCCTTGACACTCGCTTACATATTCAATCGTAGCGAATGTTACTCGTGGGCAGACAGTTCGCTTACTTTCTGGACAAAATTTGACCATGAATGGAAAGAACGAGCCATGGAAATACACGTACGTAAATACAAACATGACGGAACCGCCCAAAATATCAGTGGGGGAAAAAACGATCTTGTTTCATTGTGTAATAGCAATGTAGTGCCACACATACATCAACAATTCTATTGCAACCTTGCTGCTGCTGATGAAGACGCTGCCAGGCAAAATGTATCTGAACAGCAGAAGGAGCGGTCATCCCAAACGTAAGCTCAAACTACAACTTTGTAGGGTAGATTTAGATTGTTTCAATCATGGATGTAAAAATAACTATGGCATTCTTTCTTTTCAGGATGCCAGAAACGAGAAAGGATGCACTACTATTTCCACATCGCGATGGGATTATCAGACTAACATTAATTATTTTACATTACTTATTTACCTATGAACTAAATTCTGTATGAAAAAAAGGTCCTTTTCGCAAAATTAAGACAGTATTATAAATAGAATAATCAAAGTTAAATTTTGCAAAGTGATGTAACTGCTTATGATGTATTTAAAGTTCAGTGTAAAACAAGCATATCTGCCATAAAACGATTACCAGTTAATACATAGTAAAAACCTATTACTGGAACATAATTATGTATTATGTGTGCACTATTTGTGAAAAAACAGATTTTTGGCATAACACCCTGATTTGATATTTCAAATCGAAATGTTTAACTTAATTTATCTCGAAACTACAAATTATCAGATACTACTGTTTAACACTGGGGGTGCGATAATTATACTATTCGCAGCGGCAAGCATTTTTCAACGGTGGTAAGTCCAAGAATCTATGACAAAGTGAAGGCCAAAGTAAAAATGAAATTGCAAACAGTCAAATGGGTACATATGGAGTTCGTCTGCAAATGATAACTATTAGTGACTGACTGCCCATTTCATTAACAAAAACTTTGAATTCTAACATGTCTTCTTGGAAGTTATTCCGTGCGTGAGGGCTTTGAAAGCAGGAGCGCTTTACACTTTTCAACACTATTTGAACACACTATTTGAACTAAGTCTGAATAGGGGAAAGCGTCATTCTTTCTTATCATAAATGTATGCTATCACTATTTTATTGATCATGAAAATGCGTTAGAGAAGTTTTTTTTTAAAAATATTTACAAATCTTTACTTCCATTAGTATTAGTAATCATGAAATAAAATTTTAATTATTTGGTATGCAAATATAAATTATACTAAGGTTGACATGAGGGTGCACATTTCAGAGTTATTCTGACTGCAGAGACGAGCACCATTATTGTGTGTTACGGCTCTAATCTCACACTGAACAGAACAAGCAAAACTTACAAACATAAACTGCACAACCTGTGCGGGCGGGACAGACCGGGACAACAACACCGAGATCACAACCTTTACTAAGTACAGCAAAATTTTTCAGTCTGGACGGAACAGACATTCTCTTGAAGATACAGACTTTTCAAACTGAAACATTCACAAAAAACAGAAGTCAAAAGCCATGTGCTGTGGAGCCGAAACAAGAGTCAAAAAAAGAGGGGAAAAAAAACCCACAGAAAAAAAAGCATCATCGCAAATGTGAAAACCCCCAAAAATCGCAGCACAAAACCGGACACCTTGGTCAAGCTCTATTCACATTGAACAAAACCTAGCACTTTCGAACATCAACCCCAGTCCCAAAACGGAAAACGGAGCACAACCTGAGATGACACCCCCTTCCCCCGGCAGGACAGAATAAAGAGACAAAAAAACCTTTCCAGTCTGGACGACAACCCCTAAAAACTTTAAAACAAAATGTGAATGGGGCCCGGGCACAACAAAGACTTGAACAAACAACACATACGAGCAAAGAATTAAAAATTTCATGTTTTTGGAGGTCCCAAGAGACCAGAAAAAGAGCGCGGAAAACCCCGTGAAGGGGACAAGAACAACAGACCGCTGCAGGCGAAGATCCTGCTGTGAACGTGCAGGTAGTAGGCAAAAGGTGCGGGGGGGGAGGTCATATGAACCCTGCACGTAAATGCATTAACGTTTTTTAAATCGCGTTGATGACAGGGCACATTTTGTTTCAGGTGTGTAATTAATTAGTGGAGTAATATATAAGGACATAGTGAGGCTCATCGTGACTACACTTTGTTGTCGAAATGTCACTTTTTCAGGGATTTACTTTTATTAGGCAACTGTAACATGGTGCACCCACTTCAAAAAAGCAATACTACTTGTAAATAGCTACAGTGGCAGCAAAAGTATTTATATCTGTTTCTCCCTTTCAACCGTCTAATAAAAAAAAACAGCAAAAAAAAATAAACCTCTCAACAGTTAAAAATCAATAAAACTTTTGGGCATAATCTTGAAAAAAGCAAAAGTGGAACTTTCACACTGACTATAAATATTAGTGCCAAAGCTGGTAAGGGTTCGTTGACAGGAATTTTTCCTTTCACAAGCATGGCAACAAAAAGGGGAAAACTTTAACCTTCCATTTGGGACAGAACAGAAACCTCCTAATTTTACAAACATAAAACAATGATGCAGGACACAAACCCCAAGACTTGCAGCAAAGAAGCTAACTTCCTGTACTGTGGAGGCCCTGTAAAAGAAATAAGAGCCTGCACAAAAAAACTCCGTCTGCGACAAGAACAACAGACCGCTGCGATGCTAGGCCCCTGCCGTGGCATGTAGCTGCAGGTGTAGTTAAGATATATGGACTTGAAGCGACGCGGGCTTCTTGATTAGCCCGTTAAAAATCTCGCACCCGGGGGGAGAAGGGGAGGGTAGGGGTAAGAGGCAAACCGTGGTAGACTGGGAGTGGGGGAACAAGAAACTCGACACTTACAATCACAATCACGACCCAGCAATACGCACGAACTCGCAAGACGTGTCGTTTGGCAGCCCGTCTATTTTTAGATCGGGTCGGGAACACTTATGTCACACTCACAGGAGGTTTTTTCTGTACATATTTTTTTGTGTTTAGATGGATGGGAAATATAGCTAGTTGTACGCCCCAATTCAAAAAAAAATATTTTTTCAAAACAAAAGGGTTTTTTTATTATTTCACTTATTGGGCACAATCTTCTTGAACAAACCCGTTTTACAAGCGTGGGTTTTTTTTCCATACTGTTCTAAACCCTTTTTTTTAAAAAAAAATTTAGTTGGCATTCCCGGTGGTTTTATGTACATTTATTAACATTTTCGCAAAAAAAAAATAAAAAAAAATTATTTAAGGGTATAGTGACTTTTCCATTTTTTTCTAATTTCACAAAAGCACCATTCCTCCGATCCATAGTGTTCCATATCCATTATACCCCAAAAAACTAAAATAAAAAATTCCCCCGATTGTTTATATCCACGAACCAATAAAATGTTAGCTTTTTCCCTCGCCGCCCAATAAGCGGTGCGTTTGTATCACCTATTGCAAAAATACCCCCCGGCATATTTTAAACCCCCTGCGTTTATATAAGTGGAGATTGAGATTTTTGAAAGTGACGTGTGAAAATGAGGAGGGCGTAAAATGTTTTTAAACGGGTGCGAGTACATCTGCAGAGGGTGATGCCGAAGAAGATGTATTTTCCCTAATTTGATGGTGGCAGTCGATGAGGATTTTTTTGGCCCACTCCAAAAAAAAAACGCCCCAAAAAAATCTCAAATTAATTGAGTTGTCCTCTAGATAGAAACTTTAGAACAAAGTTTTGGGCAAGGTCTAGGCCAAAAAAGCAATGATGTAAATGTTTTTAAATTTAATTTAAAACCGCAGACTGGCACTCACTTCATTAAATACAGGAATATGTAAGGCATTTTAAATGTCTTGTCAAAAATAGACCTAGAAGTCACTGGGTAAGAAAGTACAGAAACCTTTTTTCCCACTTTAAACCGATAGTAGATTAGTTGACCCAGGGTACTAAAAACCAACGCCTTCCCCCAGAGCAAAAGGTGGAAAAAGAAAACAATGTAATTTCCCGGCGCGTCGCATATTTGGGGCCAGCCAAGATGAACAGGCTGCACACCTGCATGCGCTGATGGGTCGCGTTGTGTTTTTGGAACAGGCGGCGACTGATTGAAGATGTCGGGAATTTCAAAGCTATTACAAATCAAACTTACCCATTCACTACTAACTAAAAGCTCACTATTTTTAAGCAATTGGTGTTTTTTTTATTTTTCTAGTGTTCGCGGGGGATTCATTTTGGGGATTTTCGTCGCTTTGTTTTGTGTTTTTTTATTGTATTTTGTATTTTTCATCTTTTCATTTTGGTTTTTACTCGAGTGTTTTTGCCCCGGTTTTTTTCATGTGATTTGGGCAGCCAATCACGTTCGTTTTCTGTTTATCTTCCGTTTGTACTCGCATATCATTCATCTCTAGGTTAGTACACGACAAGCGTCGTCTCTTGAAAGGTCGCTCGCTCTCTGTTATCTCTCTCGCCCATATTTGGGCAAATCCAGTTTTCTTACGCTCTCTTTACTCTGCACTGTGTTTGCAGTGACTTCGCCTGTGTTGTGACATTATCAAACGCTACGGTTTGCTATTTCTTTATTTCTCTATTCTTTATTCTTCAACTGGCCAGCTCTATTAAACCCTTTTCCCTATCCCCCTCGACGTCTGAACACACTGACGTCGCGACGCACGCGCCCGCAAGAAAGTTCGCCGACATCCGAACATCACGACGTCGGGGGCAACCAGTCCATGCAGGGAAGTATTCTGCACTATCATATGTAAGTTCTCATCTGCATTTATTTCCTGTTTTCTTCCTTGCTCTCTTATCTCTTTTAAAAAACTAATTACAGTCACTTAAAATCTCGGTTAGGCATCTCAGCCTAAACAAGTTTGGCGCGTCCAAACCCGGGATGAAAACTTGCTTCTTTCATTTCGGATTTTCTTCATTTGTCTTCTCATTGTCTTGTTCTTATTCGCTAATTTGCTGTGTATTTTTGTATATCTCGTGCTTTTGTTCACGTTTCTCTGGCGTCACGATATCTCTCGCTGGATATCTTTGTTCGTTCTCAGGCATTCGACGTCTGATTTTCTTTGCATAATTGTTCTCGATTTCTTTCTTGTATGTGTTTTTTCTCTGGCTCTAAAGCACATATTATATTAGTGATTTTTCTTGTGTTTTTGCTCTCGCCTCGCGTGATTTTATACACGCATTGTTTTCGCTCATACACTGTTTGCATGACGTGTCAATTTACGAAACCCTGCTATTTCTCTCCTTGTGTTCACGCCCATTGCTTGGTTTTTTATTTTTTTCGTGCCCCCGTGTGTTTATTTAATAAACCGTGCTCACTGTTTTGAATTGTTCTCTTCCGTGTTTTTGTCATTTTTTCTCCGTTTGGTCTTGTACTATCGTTCACCATGGAAGAGTTACAAGCACAACAGAAACTTTTTGGAAGCTCGTCGTGAATTTGTTTTTGCTAGCGTTCAGAGAACACACAACGCGTTCTCTAAAATAAAACCCGTTTGATGTCGATTCGTGTAGGCCTCGGTTCGACAAGCTCTCTGCGTTGGAGTCTGATTTTCAAGACATCAAATGTCAATTTCCGATATCAAACACCCAGTTAAAAGACACGGCGAGACCCCCCGAAATCGAAAAGGGTCCAAGACAGTTTTGAGACTGTTCTCTATGCAGCAAAACCCTAGGTTCCTCGCGGCTGTCAATTTTGACTCGCCCGTCAGTGTGACTCAACACGGGGCTGCCCCCATCTCTGCGAAATCTCACATCTCTCTGCCGGTCATTGACCTCCCCAAGTTGGCGGGTGACATTTGCAAATGGCCCGAGTTCTTACTCCCTGTTCAAGTCCGATAGACGAAAACACATCGTTAGGTAATTTTGCAGAAGTTGCATTACCTCAAATCCTCGTTTTTTCCGAACAAGCTCTAGCTATTATCTCCGAGTTTCAAATCTGTGAGGAAAGCTATCCTCTGGCTTAAATGCCTCTTCTCTCGTTATCAGAACAAGAGACTTCTAGGCAGCGTCTAGTTCAGAAGATACTAGAATTTGTTCCTCTCAAGACTTCGTCCTATGAAGGACTTCAAAGCTTCCTCAAAGTCCATCGTAATTGGGTTAAAGCTTTGAAAGCACTAGAATATTCCGATTTAGGCGTTTTTTCTGCTGCCTATGTTTATCTTTTAGCCAATCTAGATCCCTCCTTCTCGGAAAGCTTTCGAAACAAGCACTGTTCTATTCAACTCCTGATTAAAAATCGTTAATCGAATTTTTGGAACAGCAGTCTCGCACTATGAACTTTGTGTTTGTCGGCAAAATTCGACTATGTCACCGAAGAGTTCTCATCCCTCTAAGAAATTTAAATTTCTTTTTCTAGTATCGTCCGCACCTGTTTCGAACTCTAGTACGAGCACCATTAGTCATGACTCATCTCGCGCTAATGTGGTCTCCTCTCCTTTTTCGTGCCCTCTCTGCAAGTCAACACACACTTTGTATCAGTGCGATGTTTTTCGAGGTCAAGCTGTCAATAAAACGCTATGACACTCTGCGACGTTTGAAAACGTTGTTTTAATTGCATGGGGCGCACATGCTTTCTCAATGTGCCCCTAAAAGTTCGTGTTCTGGTCCCGTAGCAACAAACACCATTCAATGCTTCACACGGATTTCCCACCCCCTCCTCGGTTGGGGAAGTGACTCACACCTCAGGCCCAAGTCAGCAGCCGCCTAAAGCTCTCTCATGTCAAGTCCGAGCTTCGAATCCCACGCATCAAACTGTCCTGTTGGGCACGATTCGTGCGCTCATCAGCGATGCTAATGGGATTTTGCAACCTTTCCGTGGGGTAATAGACTCTGGTCACAGATCTCAGCCATCACTAACTCGTAGTGCAAAGGTTAGGTTTAAAGATCCAACCTGCCACTTCACAACTCTCAGGTGTTGGATGCACATCCACTCGTGTCCTCGGGACTGTACGTTATAGAGTCGCAACCCGTCCCCTTACTCAAACGTATATCGATGTTAATGCACACGTTCTCTCCTCTATTGCCGGAAATCCTCCCTACGTCTTCGGTGTCCATTGACGTCTTAGAACGTTTATCGTGATCTTGATCTTGGGCGACGATCGTTTCAATGTGCCTGGCGCTATTGATTTCCCCCATCGGCGCAGACCTCTACTCAGACATTCATGCAAGAATGGTGATTCAGCCCCGTGGTAGTAGGCCCAGCCGCACTCAATACGGTCTTCGGATGGGTGTTGCTAGACCATTCAACACTATCAAACCGTCCTCTGAGCCCTCATGTTCTTTTTCACGGTCGCCAACCTCCTTTAGATACACGCTCGGGTCTTTTCTGCGAGTCTGAAGAAGTGTCTCGACCCACCTCATCAGACCCCACTGGATATGCTTGCTGAAGAGCATTTTCTTCATACTCACTCTCGCGACACCTCGGGTCCCCTACTCGGTTTTTCTCTCCCCTTCAAGCCTGATTGTGAAACGCCAGGTTTAATCGCAACGTCGCTTTTCCAGAACTTTCATAGTCATGCGTCAAACTGAAACGTGACCCTCCGTACAACTCAAGACTTTCGTCGCCGATCGGAAAGTCGAAATTCTCGTGAGCAACTCCCCCACCAGTTTGACGCACGTACGTTCTGAAGAGAACCCAGATGATTGTGCTTTTCGCGGGGGTTGCTCCCCTTAGAACGTTAGGGCACCTTTGTGGCTCAATGGGTCCCCGTTCATGCTTTTCTTTCCCTTCCCACGTGGCCCTCCGTGGTCACCTCGTTCGACCCCACCCACGACGTGCCCGAAGCTCAAACCGTCCCCGACTGTCTTGATCAGTTCATGACCCCGTCGTTGACCCCTTGCTTGTTAAGCAGCAAAGTTTTCTACCCTCTCTTTGAAAGCGAAGCGCGTGTTCGGCCATGTGGTGAGTTTCTCAAGAATTTTTTTCCCCGCCGCGCAAGCCTTCCGTTGCCACCGGGCCGCTCCTTCCGTCTGAGCTTGATGACGCAATGAATTTGTTTTGTGCGGCTCACTCAGAAGCATTCTACGCTGACGAGCTTAAACGTCTTGTCAACCAGACCGTTTGTGTCTTCTCGACTCTCCACTCTCAAACCGTTCATCGCCCCCCGCGGGTTTCTCAGGGTGGGCGGCAGGTTACACAACTCCTTGCTCCCTGAAGAAGCTTGTCACCCCCCCCTTGCTCCCCAAAGAGGCGCATCTTTCCTCACTCTTGTGTGACGAGTTTCACCGCATTTCATTTGCACTCTGGCCCTCGTACCGTTCAAGCCCTTTATCCCGCAAAACTACTGGATTATGGGCTCTGCGAGGTCTACTCCGACAACGTATTCGACGTTGCTTAACGTGTTACCCAAATTCGCGCCAAACCTGTTCAGCCTCTCATGGCTGATCTTCCTGAATCTCGTGGCTCAGCCCTTTACGAGCTTTCTCAAAGTCGGCACTGATTATGAAGGACCTTTTTCTGTGAAGACGAGTACTCGTCGAAACGCCCCCATCACCAAAGGATACCTATGTCTTTTCATTTGCAAAGGCTCTAAAGGCTGTCCATTTGGAGATGGTCTCCAATATATCCACGGAAGCGTTCCTGGCTTTTAAGATCGCTTTCTTGCTCGGTCGTGGCCTCCAGCTCACATATATTCCGACTGTGGTCGTAATTACTTCGGTGCTGCCCGTACCACTCTGCGGATTCATGCCTTTCCCGCTCTGTCCGAGACATCAATTTCTGATGCACTCCCCCCACCGTGCCCTTTAGTGGCATTTTAACCCTCCTACGCCCCCAATTTTTGGTGGCCTCTGGAAGCCGGGGTTAAATTTCCCCAAAGTTATTGCTCTGTCGCCTGATCAGGACACCCCCCACACCTTTGAAGAGTTTGCCACCCTCTTCGCGCGTATTGAAGCCGTGCTAAACAGTCGACCCCTCTGTGCCACTTCATTTGACCCCGCCGAGGGCCCTGACTATCTTAGCCCCGCCCACCTGCTAATTGGCACCACTCTCTTAGCGCCTCCTGAACACGCTTTGGCCACCGATGCGTTACCCCTCTCTCGCTTGCATCGTGTCCGTCAATTTCCCCAAACGTTCTGGACTCGTTGGGCTCTGAGTATTTTGCATACTCAAATGCAAAGAGGAAAGTGGATTCGCGCTGTCCTAATCTCAAGCTTGGCGACGGTGGTTTTCGTTTTGGAACCCTCTTGTACTCCTTATCGTGGCCCATCGGCCGAGTAGTACAACTGTGCCCCAGCAAGGACGGCACAGTTAGAGTGGTTTCTGTCCGTACTACTAAGGGAGTGTTTAAACCCCTCCGGTAAACAAATTGGTTACCTTCCCAACCCCTTAGGTTGTTTCGTGTCGGAAATTGTTTTTATAAATTTTTAGTTTCTAGTTGTTCTCCTTTTTGTCTACTTAAAATGTATTTATTTTAGGTGGGCGGTTATGTTCGCGCCAATTATATTTTTGGTATTTTCGTCGCTTGTTTTAGTGCTTATTTGCATTGTATTTGTATTTTCATCTTTCATTTTGGTTTTTACTCGAGTGCTTTTGCCCGGTTTTGTCATGTGATTTGGTCAGCCAATCACGTTCGTTTCTGTTTATCTTCCGTTTGTACTCGAAAATCATTCATCTCTAGGTTAGTACACGACAAGCTGTCCCTCTCTGAAAGGTCGCTCGCTCTCTGTTATCTCTCTCGCCCATATTTGGGCAAATCCTTTTTCTTACGCTCTCGTACTCTGCACTGTGTTTGCAAGGACTTCGCCTGTGTTGTGACATTATCAAACGCTAAAGGTTTGCTATTTCTTTATTTCTCTCTTCTTTATTCTTCAACTGGCCAGCTCTATTAAACCTTTCCTATCCCCCTCGACGTCTGACACACTGACGTCCCCGACGCACGCGACGCAAGAAAGTTCGCCAACATCCGAACATCACGACGTCGGGGGCAACCAGTCCATGCAGGAAGTATTCCCGCACTATCATATGTAAGTTCTCATCTGCATTTTATTTCCCGTGTTCTTCATTGCTCTCTTATCTCCATTAAAACTGAATTACAGTCCACTTAAAATCTCGGTTAGGCATCTCGGCCTAAACACATAGTATGTTTGTGTAAAAATTGAAAACTGCAAAAGCCTTTGGTCACACAAATAGCAGTTTCCTAAAGGTTTGTTCTGTGGTCCCGGTAGCTAAATTGGTAGAGCTATGGCCCCGTTTAAACCGGAGGTTCTGGGGTTCGAACCCCAGTCGGGGCAAACTTTTTCGACAACTGCTATGGATCAATAACTATGTCCTTCAAGCGGGCTTATGCTTAAAAACCATATATTTATTATTATTATTATTATTATTAGTATTTGTGCATAGTAAAAAAAATAGGTTATGTTTCCCCGTGTTCATACTTCGGGTTAGCAGGCTGTTGCACAGACTCCGAAGCCAGTGCGGCGCTTCCAATCGAATACGCGAAACGGCCCCTGAGTGCAAAAGAAAATCCCAATCGAATACGTAACTCGCACTGAGTGTAGTCTAAATGCGGACAATCGATACGCCATTTGTTTTTCGAAAAATTATTCATGCAATACAAAAAATGTAGAAGCCGTGGTATCTGTTTTAGCTGAAGATATATAGGCTTTCTTTCCTAATGTATTTTAAATGTAAATGAAACCGTGATGTGGTGCTCTGATGCTTTATTGGTTTCTTTTCTTAATCAAGGCTTTGGGCTTAAGACTGAAAATCAGGATTACATTCAAATTTTTATGTGTTTTATTGCATTAGTTTTATTATCCTTTGTTGCTATTGCTAGCCTAGGCTATGCGTGACTGATGAATTTCTGCCCCCAGGTTCTCTCTAGTAGCCTATACTTAATTAGATGTAGAGCTTGATGAGACAGAATTGGTACCAATGGATTGGCACCAAATTAGATAGGGTGATGTCATGTTTTTGGTGGCCACCCAGCTCATTCAAACAAACACGCTGCGACCCGGCTGTGGCCACCATGAAGCAGACGACCAATCGATGTAAATTAATACATGGCCGCCTCTTAGAATCCCAAAAGTAAGTAATAATAATGGTGCAAGAAAACCTAATGGCTGACATTAAAAGGGTATTAACGCTCTCAACTAAAATAAAATAGGCATAAGCCTACTAATGTGATTAATCTCCTTACAGTGACCTACAGTGCTACAAAAGCAAGACTTGATTATTTGGCACTTGTCAAAACGCCCAGGGCTGAAAGATGATGAGGGAATAACGGCTGCTCGCTGGCAGCAGCATAATCTCAGGGCACAATCCAACGCCAAACGGTAAAAAATGAACCAACTTGAAACCGAAAGTATGCCTATCCAGTCTCATCCGCCGGGCCACCAGCCATCGAACTCCCATTCCTCCCTGCCGTTGTTTTTAAATGGCACACCTTCCTCCCCACACATAAAAAATCGAGCCCTCTCCTAAATCCTATCATGATTTTACCCCTTCCTCATAACTGCATCATACATCAACCCGCATTACTCAACACCCCCAAATCAGTCAACACCCATGAACCCTTGTAGCTTGGCTCCTTAGATACCAAAAGGCTTAAGTTCGGGGTTAGTGATAGAAAAGGGGTGAATTTTGGATCATTTACTCATTTTTTTTAAAAACGTGCTGAGTAATTTGCCAGGTGCTCCCAATCCCCCTATTTTTTTCCCCGTTCAGGGGTGAACCATGGTGCAAAGTTAGGGGTAGAAATTATTTTTAAATGACTAGGGGTGAGCCCTACAGAGTCCCAAAGTGTGGTATTTAAAAATTTTGTGTAAGTATGTATTCCCGTAATTATTTAAATCGAAAAAATGTTTTTATTTTTAACAGGGTGTCCCAAAAATTTCTATTTCGAAAAAATGGTAAATAAGTATAGCTTGTGATGACTCAGCTTTCGGGATGAGTGATAGAAGCGTGAATTTTGGATCATTTACTCAGAAATATGCAATGAGTATTTTGCGAGGTGGTCCGCATCGAAAACTGTTCCCGTTCAGGGTGACCATGGCGAAAAGTTAGTGGTAGAATTTTTTTTTTTATATAGACTAGGGTGAGCGGTGAGCCTAATAGAAGAAAAGTGTGGTATTAAACATTTTTTTTTAGTATTAATTCAATTTAATTGTTTACCCGCTAAAAAATTATCATTTTTAACAGGGGTGTTCAAAATTGTTACATTGCCCCAAATTTGAAAATACGTTCAAAGTGCTAGTAAGCATAGCTGTGATGACTTATCTGAAAGGAATTTAAAATACTGAACACGAATTTCATACATAACAAAAGTCAAGGTCACCAGGTCAATCAAGGCCACGACCTTTGAAATTAATTTAAATATTGTGTTGTCTAATCCCCATGAACAACCACATAAAGTTTTTAAATGTTGATACTTTTACCTTAATCGTTTGTCCAGATAATAACTGTACATAAAAACAGCAATTCTTTATTCAGGGTTGTACAAAATGACTTTTCTGGGTCTTAAATTTCCAATATACTGTAAATTGAGCCACCATAGTTTGTGACCACTCATTTTGAAGTTTAAATGTATGCTGAATACGATTGTGGTATCAATTGTGTTAGTTAATCTTTTCTTTAGGCTTTATATAAAATTTTTAGTTTAAAAGTACGAGATACTGCTCTAAGACACATATTGATTGGCCTCTGAAATTGAAAGCGCGCTGGGTTCTATGTCCCCTTTTTCAAAAGCTATTACAAAGATGTGCTACACCCAAAAACGCGGTCAAAGCAGGGGGGTGAGACTCGGTTGCACTCGACTTACATAAGACTAAGAAAACAACAAAAGACTTTCCTCAGATTACGCAGTGCAAGTTTTCATCCCATACATAACCTAAGACAATATCGCAGTTGAGAAGGAAGAGTAGAGTGGACCTCATCTGGGATGTGTATCGGTCCGACTAACTGAAGGCTTGCACAAGGATGAAGAGAGGACACGGATTGAGACGCCGTGTCGAAACGTCCAACACTCTACAAGAAACTGGCAAGAGTTCTTGCGAGTGATGACAACAAACGTGAAATGTTTATTTCTAGGACAGTATGTTCTCAAAATTGAAGCTTCAGTTGGGACTGTCGTTATCACCCAAGACGACGAAAACGTTTTCTTAATAGTGTTCATTGGTAATGGGGTATTGCACCGTGCAACCATGAAGAGGCTGATACGAGAATTATTGTGCATGTTGCGATGCTTTCAACTGGGAAGGGAAAAAGTACTAGTTCGAACAGTTGATTCAGATGTGGTTGTCCTCTGTGTTGTTGTTGCTTGTGTCTTCAGTGGAAAAAATTGTGGGAAGAGTTTGGGGTAGGAAAACATACCCGAATCATAGCTACTCATGGGCATTGCCGATACTCTTGGAGTGGACAAATTGTTGTAGCCCCTGCTTTCTTCCATGCGTTCATTGGTTGCGATACCTTTTGTCATTTGCTGGGAAAGGTAAAAAGTCGGCAAAGGTAAAAGTCGGCATGGAAAGTGTGGAACCTACTTCCAGAAATAACATCAACGTTCAAAAATATATCAACGACAACAACGCAAGAACTGGATGAATATACAATAAAACAACTAGAGAAGTACGTACTCCATCTTGTATGATAGAACAAGTACCTCCACCACAGTAAATGAGTGCCACAAAGAACTATTTACGCAAAAGCGAGTGGTATGGAAGCATTGCCGCCAACAGAAGACGCACTGAGGCTTCATGTTCTGCGAGCTACACTACAGGGAGGGCTTGTGTGGGGGCGTCCAGCATCCCCCTGCAAACTACATGTGATCCCCCAGCCTGGGCTGGATGAAAAATTCAGCTGGATCGTGGGAACCTCTGTGGACGACTTTGCCTGACGCCATGAACTTCTGCGACGAAGTCATCTCCTGCAAGTGCATGAATGACTGCATCTTAGACTGTTGCAAGTGTCTGAGAGTGGGCCGCCTTGCTGTGCATTGTGCAAGTGCAAAGGGGAATGCTATTTGTAAGCTAAGGTTAAGCTACTGACTAAGGTATTATCTACTGAAACTGTATGATTGTGTTTATTGTAACACCCTTTCCCTTTCCCAACGCCGTACTTTACAGGGACTATTACTATTTATTTCTACACGTAAGTGAAAAGCATAACCGTGACCAATTAAAGGGCCCGGTTCACCTCTTTAACAAGTTATTCTTAAAACCAAGTACGAACATAAAATTTAGTTCATTGTGTATATTTCCAGACCTACGTCAAAGGGGTTTTAAAAAATTCTGGGCGCCTTCGGTCAGTGACGTCACGGGTACGGAGGGCGAGGTATTCAACACAGCCCGTACTGCGGGGGAGTAACGCGCGAGGCGGGTTTCCCCGGTCTACTGCGAATAGTCGTTCTACAAAAACAAAAGCGGAAGGCCTGGTCATCTGATTAACAATATTAGATTAAACCAACACCTGTTTTTGAAACACAACTTTTTTGTCGTAAATTTTAATGGAATAATATTATTTTGGCACGTTCTTATAAAGTTATATTTTGCCAAAATGACAGGTGGACAGGTAGGCCTGGGGTTGAAAAGTATTCCCTATACAACAACATAATACACGCGTACGTTTTCACACACACAAACACACACATGAAACAAATTTACTTGCACTTTAAAAAAATAAAAGTGATTTGGTTAGGGCATTTAAAAAAATTCAATTATTCTTCCACAATAAGTGAAATTACATGATTAAAGTATTTCCAAACGCAATGGGCTAACAGCAGTTTTCCAAATCTTGTAAATTTTTAGGATTGCCAGTGGTGAGGATCGTTCCGCGGACCTCCCAAAATAACTCTCGCGCGTTTTTTGCATTAAATTGTATCATGTATTGTATCATGTAACCGATTAACAATGTTTCATTATCCCAAGGGGCATTTTATTTTTAGTTTCTAAATGGAATAATCTGTATATTTATTATTTACAGCCCCCTTTTATGACCACTCTTGTATATACAGAATGAATAACAAATCTATGTGCCTGTTTGATCAATTTCTGTTTGTAATAGCCATAAACAATGAGTGGGTTTATGCTTACTTTATTACGCCAGACATCAATGTTTCTCTATTGTACGGATGGATGTTTTTCCCAAAGGTTTTCGTGGCGTAAAATATTGAGAACATTTTTGAAAACCTTCGAAAACTATAATCTCCCCAAAACAACTATATGCATAGTTATTATACACTGCGCCGACTCATGTTCAAGTAATTCACAAATAAAGTCACTCTCTTCGCAACGATTTCACTCTTTGTCGTTTGACATTTTGACATTTTGTGTACAAACTCTACACGAACACTACTGAATAGAATTCGCTTGCCCTGTAACGTATAATAAACATTCTTATTTTTTTGCCCCTTTTACACCACTCCTCAATGTCATCATGAACGATTGATCGAAACGAGTGCACGTGTCCAACTGATGTGAAGAGGTCTGCGTAAGGTTTCTGGGCACTGTCTATGTTTATTCTCTCCCTTTTTAGGCCATTAGCTTATCGCTTTTTGTTTATATCGTTGGGAGTATGCAGGCACACCCCACTCATAATATATCTTATGCCATATAGATTAGAAGAACTATTCCAAACAAAAACAAAGATTTAAAAATCCACATCAACAGCATACTCGACAAAAGGATGAATAAATAACGTACTGGCATCGGCAGAAAATATATATTTCAGCTAGGTGTACGAGGTTTTGTATGTGTATACAGTAAGTGCGCCTGTGCGCTTATGAAGTCAATTGTCAAACGACATAACTTCGTAAACACCTCTACATTTGACACTTGAGCCGAATAACACATGGCATGCGTTTTTTATTTCAACCTTATTTGAAGCGAGTATGCCATACTTGACTGCATGTCATATCCCCCCTCGCCAAGCATCTTTAAGTCCAATACGATAACTCAGTTCGCCGCGTCACCCCGGCTACTCAACTCGGAAGCCAAGGCCGTGTCGTGCGTTGTTGCCAGTACAGCGAAGTGGCGAAACGTAGTCAATTTCATTACATATTTAACAATTAATATATGGTGATTATGATTATTTTCGAGAAAGAATTTGTTGTAAATGGAGTCTACTTAGGTAAAATAGATGTCTGAGTACACCTTTACATAAGAGGTGAACGATCCCTTTAAGATTAGCTTCAAAATGAGTGGTCACAACCTATGGTGGCTCAATTTACAGTACATTGGAAAACTCAAGACCCAGAAAGTCGTTTTGTACAACCCTGAATAAGAATTGCTGTTTTTATGTACATATATTATCCTGAACAAACGATTAAGGTAAAAAGTATCAACTTAAACACTTTTTTGTGGTCTGTTCATGGCGATTAGACAACACAATACTAATTAAATTTCAAAGGTCGTGGCCTTGATTGACCCTGGTGACCTTGACTTTTGATTATGTATGAAATTCGTGTTCAGTATTTAAATTCCTTTCAGATGAGTCATCACAAGCTATGCTTACTAGCATTTTGAACGTTATTTTCGAATTTCGGGCAAATGTAACAATTTTGGACCCCCCCTGTTAAAAATGAAATTTTTTTAGCTGTAAACAACAAAATTTGAATTAAAACTCAAACAAAATGTTTAAATACCAATTTTTACCTTTTAGGTCCCCCCTGTCTATTAAAAAATTTTTTTAAACCGCTAACTTTTCCCCATGGTCACCCCTGAAGGGAACAGTTTTCGATGCGGCCCACCCGCAAAACATATTGAAATTTTCTAGTAAATTATCCAAAATTCACGCTTCTATCCCCATCCCCAAAAGCTGAGATCGCAACTATCTTATACCCCTTTTTTCAAAATAGCAATTTTGGAACCCTTTTAAAAAAAACATTTTTCGTTTTAAAAAATGCATTGAATACATACTTAAAAAAATTTTTTTAAAAACCACACTTTTACTTCTAAAGCCCCCCCCAGTTTTTAAAAAATATTTTTCTCCCCTAACTTTGCACCAGGGTCCCCCCAAAAACGGGGAAAATAATCGATTGGGCCCCCTGGAAAATTACTCAGCCTTTTTTTGAGTAATTTGACCCAAAATTTCCACGCCTCTATCAAAAACCCCGAATGGTTTGTCTAACAACCAGGCTATTGGCCCGACAACCCCCTACAGCATAAAAAATCAAATTTGGTAGTGCTCCTACAGTCAGTCCCAACCCAATTTCAGAGGGGTGAGAAATCAGTAGCTAGGTTAATTTTGTGTTTGTTTTGGGTTTTTTTATTTTTTTCATGCATAGGAAGGGGTGGGGGGGGGCTGTGAGGTCAAAACCCACCACAAGCTTTGGGTGATTAAATATTGTTTAAAAGTCTCATTTTATGCAATTTTGGCAAATGAGAGAGGGGGGACATAAGGGATGACGCGGAGGACAAGGGGTGGACAGGCCTGTGCTGGTCAGAACCAGCCACAAGCATATGGGGAGGGCGGGGGTTCCCCCACGTCGTGGTCGTCTCCGTCTGTGTCATCATCCGCCCATGATGTCATTGTCGTTGCCGTCCGGGAGGTAGTCAAAATGAAGGGGAAAGTTCCTGACGAAGACCCAGAGCTTGCCATTAGTTTCAGGGAGTGAAACTCCCCTAATAAACGGCCAAAACCTAGAGAAGGTTGCGAGTTGGACTTTGATGGCCCGTAGTAGTAGTGTACTAAATAGTGTACTGATTGATTGATTGGATAATGTTTAACGTCTCATATTTATGCAACTTGGCTAATCGAGACGAAGGGAGGGACGTAAGGGCCCAAACATACCATGATGATGCAATCGACACCGGCTCAAACAGGGGATGATAAGATCATTGGACTGTGGCTGGTAAAACTTCGTGTTTTTTTTATTTTCACATGGTCCACTCCACACTTCATAACTATCCTAGCCTACGGTAACTGTTGAATGTTTTTTTTGATTGGATATTGCTTAACGTCTCAAATTTATGCAACTTGGCTAATCGAGACCGAAGGGAGGGACGTAAGGGGGGTGACGCGGGGGGACAAGGGGTGGACGGGCCCTGTGGTTCAGAACCAGCCACAAGCATATGGGGAGGGCAGGGGTTCCCCCACGCCGTGGTCGTCTCCGTATGTGTCATCATCCGCCCGTGTTGTCATTTTCGTCGCCGTCGGGGAGGTAGTCAAAGGAAGGGGTAATTTCCCCCAACGACAACCCGGCAAGAAGAAAAATGCAAGCAAGCAAGTGCACATTGAATGAGTAATTGGACTGGCCAAAACATATGAAATCTTAACTCGCCCTTTTAAAAACCCCTACTATGTACCTCTGGGAAGAAGAATTTTCTCCTTGTGTGCAATGCTATACTATTTCAGAGGATCGTTTATTTACATATCAGTTCACGTGGGCCTGGATCAGAAAGATGACACCACTTTCGAAGGTCCCGTGGGACCTGAGCCAAGGACCTCAGTCCCGGGCAAATGTGTCGTACCTGGACTGGGGGGTCAAGTCGTATAGCTACAAGGGGCGGGGCCTGAAGGCCGGGGGAGTGTGGGCTGACCATGCAGGTGCAAGGCTTCAAGGACTGGGTGTTTGGATGTAGGGTGAGAGGAAATAATGGAGACTGGTCATACAAATTGACAACCCAGTTTGCTACATGTAAGTGTAACTACGACAAACTGGCATTGCGTTTTATTTTTATCAATGGAATGGGGTATCTAAATTTAAATTTAAAAATAAGTATCTTTTCTAAAATTTAAAACAAGGACACATGGTCAAACTTACTTGAGCCCCATGTTAGTGTAACTACGACAAACTGGCATTGCGTTTTATTATCATCAATGGAATGGTGTATCTAAACTCTTAAAGTTATAGTTGGGGCTTCACCTGGTGGGTTAATCAGTTGCATAACTCCCGCTTATGGAGGAAGCACCAGTGATCGCCGAACTGTTTCAAAGAAGTCATTACATACAACTTGCGATCCTGTGATACTGTGATGGCCGATAAAGATTTCAACGTACAGGATCTGTTTGCTCCATATAATGTTGGAGTTAGCATACCAACATTTCTGTCGGGAGTATCGCAGCTACCTGCAGCATCCGTCATCAGTGACAGGAAACTGTCGAATAAGAGGGTTCATATCGAAAGGATAATTGGACTAATAAAGACATACAAATATTAAGAACACCCCTTCTGAGTTCTGAAGTGGTTCTAGGTTCCAGAATTGCCTTTGTTTGTGCTGTGCTGTGTAATTTTAGTAAATGTATCATGCCTCCCAGAGCCTGAATGATACCGGCATATAAATTAATCGACAAATTAGCCATTAGAATTTAAGAGCCTAAAGTTAGGAAAATTGCATGCAATCCATGCAATTGCATGCAATGAATGCAATCCATAGGTCTTGAGCCCTAGGCCTAGCGTACTTCTCGGATAGGCCTAGGCTAGAACTATGAGCCTACCTAGGCCTATAGCTTTATAGCTATATATATATATGGTCAGAACCAGCCACAAGCATATGGGGAGGGCAGGGGTTCCCCCACGTCGTGGTCGTCTCCGTCTGAGTCATCATCCGTCCGTGTTGTCTTTGTCGTCGCCGTCGGGGAGGTAGTCAAAGGGAAGGGAAAAGTTCCCCAAAGACGACCCAGAGGGGGGAGTTAGGGGGAGTTTCACTCCCTGAAACACTGAAACTGAAAAAAAGCGACAAGGTGGAACAGCGTGTTTGATATGTTTCAACGAATTGTCGAACAGCGCTGGGCTGTGTCTGCGCTGTCGTGCACGCGCGTGTTTTAGTACGCACTCTCTCGCCAATGTACACGTCTACAGTGTACTTGGTAATAACAGTTCTATAGTTATTGAATATTGCTTTACGTCTCATATTTATGCAACTTGGCTAATCGAGACGAAGGGAGGGACGTTAGGGATGACGCGGGGGGACAAGGGGTGGACAGGCCTGTGCTGGTCAGAACCAGCCACAAGCATATGGGGAGGGCAGGGGTTCCCCCACGTCGTGGTCGTCTTCTGTCTGTGTCATCATCCGTCCGTGTTGTCTTTGTCGTCGCCGTCGGGAGGTAGTCAAAGGAAGGGTTCCCCGACGACGACCAGAGCTCGCCATTAGTTTCAGGGAGTGAAACTCCCCTATTCACGGGCCAAACCGCGAGAAGGTGTCGAGTTGGAATTTGAAGTGTTACCATAATTATTTAGTGTATATAGCTCATTGTTACTATCCGCCCTGTACGCCGACGCACTTCGGCGCCCGACGCCCAGCAGAGCTCATACTACACTCGCGCCGCCCTGTTTTAAATCGGTAAGTGATGCAGTCTATGTTCACAGCCCGGTTTTCCCAATCTCTCCTCATTTCACGCCTTCTCAAATTAATACAGTCCACTAAGCTTTCTCGTTCTCGCCCACCTACCTAGCCAGTTTTGGGACTCTCTCGGCCCTAGCTCTAGGTCGCTAGTAGACATTCTATCGCATTGGCGTCTACATATTTTGATAAAATAAAGATTTATATCTATTATGGTTCGAGTATCGAAATACACCTGTATCGGAAAGGCTAGACTCACCAGCAAAAATTCTTTTTTCAAGACACATCAATGGCCTATAACCAATCAAACGATATTTATTACTAATAGCAAGCCGACTACTGTACAACAAACTAGAATAGGGTTACAGAATAAACAAACCATGTATAAAACAAGGTATGATAAACAAGCTAGGGATTTAACACCATTGGTACCAGATACTCATGTTAGACTCCAACGTGAGGATAAACTATGGTACCCTGGCAAAATTATAAAGCATTGTCAAAGGCCACGGTCTTATGAAATCGCTCTGGAAAGTGGAAGCGTTCTAGAGAGAAACAGAAAACAATTGAGTGTGCAGGGGACAAAAAAATATCTCTCTAGAAAGGGACCCATTTGAAAAAAATGTACATGTAGATCTTGAACAAGAAATCCCTCCATAATAAACCTCAGACCTCAATAATAGTTAGTTAGTTAGTTAGTTAGTTATTATGGTTAAAGGGCACACAACACTAAGGTTATCAGTGCCCGTATTCTCTTATATAATGACATGTTATTTTAAAATCTTATTGTACAGCTGTGTTGATTTCAGGTATTTAAAAACATTGGTTGACTGGCGTCAAACTGACGCGAAGTAAAGGACAGTGTTATCACTAGTTTTGCACTGGCAATATGCCATTTTTTTTTAATGGTTTTCTTATGGATATTGTAGTTTGTAGATGATGCATGTTTGTACTAGTTATGTGTCACTATTTTTCTATTGTTTCATTATGTTTGGAATATTTTTGAGTAAATCTAGAGGAGGCTTTTCCCAAGCATATAGCTGTGCAGATACTCTTGCTCAGTTGGTATAGTTTGCTCACATCCTTTTTTTATTTTATAATAATATTTATAATTATTTCATTAATGAAATAAAGTTAATCAAATATTTTAAGCGTGAACATCATACTAATTTAAATTAAGTGACGTAGTAATCGCTATTTGTATGTTTTCTCTAATAATGTAGTATTTAGTTTTATATTGTCAACATTATCATAAGGTAATTAATAATAATAATAATAAATAATAATAAAATAATAATAATAATAATAATAATAATAATAATAATAATAATAATAATAATAATAATAATAATAATAATAATAATAATTCAGGGAGCACTATGGCGCCACAAGGTATCCTAACAAAAATTTGAAGGAAAAACTGTTTTCCCACTTACGATATACTTTGATGTTTTTTGAGATCAACAATCCTCTGGAGGTCATGCAGGTGTTCATAAAATGGGGGCAGTTTATTTTACTTTACCAAGCATTCCACAGCACTTATTGTCCCAAACTACAAAACATTTTTTTGCTCTTCTTTTCCACTCAACAGACAGAACTTTTCAAAATGGAAATCGGCTAGTTTTTCAACCACTGGTCGAGGACTTGGTTTATCTAGAAAACGAAGGCATTTCAGTACACTTTCCTAATGGTAGTGTCTAATGAGACCTTTACTACTAAAAATGCAGTCTATTAGGCATACCTGTTATCATCAAGTTAATTGTCCCACAGGCCTACTATTTAGTCATTACAGGAGACCGTTAAAAATGTAATGAACAGAGTCAAGCAACTAACTTCCACAACATGACAACCCGAAGTAGTGGTATACGGCAGTTCTCCAATTGTAATCATCAACAATTACGGGAATTAATGATAATTGAGTGTCTCGGTCACAAAATTAAAATTAAAAAAAAAAAAAAAACACCCCACATTAGCCTAAACACACTAACTTTCACACACCCCATAGACATGCCAACAACCATGCCCTCCTCTTCTATAAACTCTCAATCCCACAAAATCAAATCTTAAAAAACTACCAAACAAGCAAAATGTTTCTAAACTATCGGCTAATGTAACACTACTAGCTACTAACACTACCGGTACTCATAATTGTAAGTTGTCATACCATACAGCTAACACAAATTTGTGTCTTTGTCACCGAGTATAAAGCGCTATAGTGTAAAAGTTTGTTAGTTATTAGGGTTTAAGGGCACACAACACTAAGGTTATCAGTGCCCGTATTCTCTTATATAATGGCATGTTATTTTTAAATCTTTATTGTACAGCTGTGTGATTTCGGTTTTTAAAAAATTGGTTATGTTCTAAATTCATCAGATAAAATTTCTTTAAATTAGTTTTTTGTTTAAAATCATTCCTCTCGTCCAGTGTTGGGGAAATTTCTACTAAAATGGCTTAAAGTTAAAATCTACCACACTGCTCACGGGTGGTGGGTCTTCCCCTTTTAAAAGGATCCTTGAGTGAGATTGGTGTCCAATGGTAGAGGGTAGAAAAACCTTTTCCCGCCGAAAAGAGCCCCTTAAAGAGATCCAAGGTTTTTACATCCCCTTTTTTTTTCGCAAGCTTATTATTTTGCATGATATGCCATTTTCGCACACTTTTCTTAATTTTAAGTTTAAAAAATGCTTTAAAATCGGGCGTACGATAATTGGCAATAAATTTTGTTTTTGTTCAAGCTTCTTTGGCATTTTTGGTCGGCGAGATCTTTTCTTAATACCAGAAGGCCTGGCACCCAACAAAAAACTATTTTTGGTTTGAAACCAAGTTTGGACAGTATAAGGTGTATTTTACAAAACTATGGGTGGTAGTGAAAATTGGCAAAAGCTCTGGGGGAACTTAAAGAATCCGTGCACACTAAGAATTTGGAGTCCTTTTTATAAAGGGCAAACAGGGGGCTTTGTAGAATTGAAACAGTTTGCTTGTACGCTGTATATGGAGGGGGTTTAAAAAATGAAGTTGTTGCTCTCCGTTGAAAAGGCAGAGCCAACTGTATTTTTAGTTTTGGAACCGTCTGAAAAAATTTTTTTGAAATCTTTGTATTGTATGGATTTCGTTGAAAAGTGCTTGATTTTTGTGTTTGATGTGGTTGCCTTTTTATTTGTCAGCTGTTTTGAAACAGGGTTTTTTAATGTCCAAGGGGGGTTTGCCCCTTTGTTTTGTAGAAAAAAAGGGGGAATGTTATGTTAAGGCTTGCGAAATTTCCCCAGGGAGCGGATGCCCACTGGTCTGAGGCCTTCTGTGAACTTCTCCGTTTTTGAAATGGAGGGTCAAAAACGCTTTATGGCGGGTTTTTTTTGGGGAAACCCTTTTTAATGAGGCAATAAAATTAAGCATTGGGTACTTTCTTCTAGAGGAAAAAGGGTTCCAGACTCCCATAAAAAGACTGGAATGGGGCTCGTACGAAAAGCTCCTGGGGATGTCTTATCCCGGGTGTGGTAAAACTGTACCCAAAATCTTAAAAAAGGGCCTACCGAATCAAAAAATAAAACTGGCAAAATCAATTGGAGGGGATGAGGGGCGATATAGAGTAACAAGGTATACGATCAGCCCCCCAAATTAGTTTTGCTTAGCACTCGTGAATTTTAAAGCTTTTAAACATTTGGTTCGTAGCTCTGGATATGGGGTTTCCATGAAAACTTTTTACAAATAACTTTCCCCAAAAATCTGCAATTTGGGCAAAGGTAAGGATGGTTTCCCATGTGCGGGTCGGGTTTTAAGGGAATAATCCACCCCCGAGGCTAAATACCCAAAAATGGGGTTTTTTAGTTTTGGAATTTTACCCAGTTTCAGCTGACCCCCCTTCAAGGCGCTTTATGTTTATTCTAGTTGACGTTCAATCGAACTCAAAACAAAGCTCGGAAAAAAATGGAAAAATCTCACAAAAGTGATGATTTCGCTGGCTTTTTTATATGGAGGAATACTTTTGATAGATATAGCAAAACATAAAAACCCTTAAAACTGATCCGTGGAACTCCTTTTCCCTTTGATAAAAAGGTCTAGATAAATATTTCCCAATTTAAAATCTAAAAATTCTATCAGAAAAAAAGTTTGAAAAAAAAATGGCGGGTGCCCTTTTAAACCCCCAGGTATGAAAAATTTTTTTTAAAAATGCTTTTCTCCATCCCGTATCGTAACCCTTTTCCCAAAAATCAAAGAAAAAATGGTCACTACGTTTTGTTTAGTTAAAAATGCATCTCGTATATCCCCTTCCCAACCCTGACAAGGTGATCTGAACCGATCGTCCTTGCAAAACCCAGATTGTTCTGGGACAAGCAGTTTGCGGCTCTCCAAAATCCACATTAATTTTTATTGTCTGTTCGGAAGCTTACACAGCCTCGGGAGTGAAATTGGTCGATAGTTACAAGTTGGTCTTTTCTTTTCCTGGTTTTTAGTATAGGGATTGCTATGGCTCCCTCCAGGGTTAGGAAAGCTTTTTAGCCAGATGCGGTTTGGGTGTTGAAAATGTTGAGATTTGGGGGATAGGGTTGATCCTCGTTGGAACGTATCAGGACCAGGGGCAGAGTTTTAAAACCCATTTTTGGGGTTATAAATTTCCCCATTGGGTAAAGGGTGGTTGTAGTTTCGTTTTTTGGAAAATTGAAATGAATGGGTTGATTTTTCACAGGCTTTGTTCTTTAAAATGTGGGGAGTAGGGCTTGGAGCGGGGAGACGTTAGCATAGTTTTTTCCCAAAAGGGAAATGGCAATGTCTAATGAGATGTCTTTAAAACATTATCACAAAATCCCGGGAGGACAAAAAAAATGATTCCTACCGATATTTTTTTGTTTTTGCCCAAACTTTTGTCAGGGGGGTTTCGACAGTAAGGAGAGACGTTTTTCTTCCCCAAAACGTTTCGAGATACACGGATTATAGATTTTGTTTTGCCCAATTTTTCAAAAAAGGACTCCAGATTGACTTGTGTTGGAAATTTTTTAAAAAACTTTCAGAGCTATACGCCGTTTTCTTATGGCTTCCTTCCCTTGGCGTTCCCCCAAAGGGAAAAAGGGTACGCTTAGGGTGTATGGATGTTTGGGGTTGTGGATTTGGAGGGGAGATAATTGGTAAGTAAAAAATTTACTTCGTTTTGATGTCATCATTTTTGTTTTTAAAACACGGCTAGTTTCTAAAAATTGGGGCCCGTCACCCCCTTTTGAGTCCCACTTAGGTGACCTTTGTCTTGGTTCTCCCTGGTGGGTGATCTTAACAGGATGGGGAAAGGGTCGTTTCCCATTTAAAATCTGGCAGGACCCCCCCACTCAATATAAAGTAAGAGGGAAGGGGCAAAAGGATCTATAGCTGAGTGGGAACCCTTGGCAGTGCAAAAAGTGTTGGGTCCCTGTTTTTTAAAAAGGGTTTGGGTTTCGGCGTTAAAATTTTTTTCGATTAAAACCCCCCGGGGGTTTAGATGAGGCTTTCCCCCAAAAAATATGGTGACTTTTAAAATTCCAGTAAAATGAATGGACTTTGGAAATTGTTGAAAAAAGGTTTTTTGACTAGATTTTTCGATATCACGCAGGGGGAGGCAGGTACAGATTGCATAGTGTGATAGACTGGAAGAGCAACTCTGACAGCAATGCCTGCAGGGGTTTTTTGCGAGGGGCAAACAATTTGAGTATATACTATCGTGTACGTAGTAGTACTCCTTTTGGGGTCTCTGGGGTTTCATCATTTCTGAAAAAAAAGAGTAATTTCTAAGTCTGGATTGGCTGTACTTTTAAAAATGGGTTTCTTCAGACCTAAAATGGCGGGGCTGTGTTTTGAGACAAAAAGTTTTAATTCTTAGAACGGGGAAATAACCTCTTACGTTCCATTGCATTAAAAGTCCTTTATAAAATTTTAAAAACTTGGTTTTTAAAGTTAAAATTTTAAAAATTTTGTTTAGATTTTTTCTAGGATTTTAAATTTCTTTTTTGGAGGGTTTGTTTTTTTATAAATTCTGCTACTCTAGAATTAACGAAATTTGGGCTGATCGCCGAATCTACAGTGATCATGGACGAGCAGCACGTTTTTCTAAACTAAATCCATATTATATCGTTGTCCTTTTAGTTTTATAGCTTTAGATTGTAGGTGAATTTTTGGGGTTTCTGCATGTTCCTGCTGTTTTTTCCCTGGGGTTTTTTTGGTCCTGGGGTAGAGGACTTTTGGGGCCCGTGTTCTTTGATAAGTTGTTTTGTTCTGCGTGAAAGCAGCTTGTGCATCAAGCTGTTTTGGAGGCTTTCAATTGTGGTTTTCAATTGCGTTTGGTTTGCAAAAGTTCTGATTTACTTTTCCGGATCAGAGTGTTTTCTGGTAATTGTTGAGAAGCAGTCCCCGCCCTAACAGGTGGCCGGTTTTCTGGCAATTCCAGCAAAGGTTTTTTAAAAAGGGTGCAGAATCCCAGGTGTTTTTTCTAGCTAAGATTGGGAATTTTTTCCGCACACGGATTTTTTTTATGGATCTTTTTCCAAATCCTTGGGGGCACTTGGTGAAGACGCAGGGTGACGCCATTACAATTATAAAAAGGTTTTCGGTTTTACGGGGGGCTCTTTTTTCATGTGATTCTGTGCAAGTTTACAAAAAATGCTTTTCGATTACAGTTTTTTGTGAAGGGCCCAAAAACCTTTGGCAATTGAAGCAGGCAATGGCTGGACCAAAAGGGTCTAACCGAAAGTTTAAGGTACAGCAAATAGTATTTGGGGTGGGGGGGGATTTTCCAAAAAGTAAGAAAAATTGGAGTCGGCATTTTTCAGTATTTTCGCCTTTTTATTTCTTTGTACAGGGTAAATCTGTTACCAACTGTGACTTCATTTTCCCCCTTAATTTCATCTACTTTACATTTAACTAGATCAAAACCCCGTTTACCCCTTTGATAAATTTAAGATAGTAGTGCTTTGATCTCAACAGGGTTTTTCCCCCAAAGGACGGCCCTTGAGCAGGTCTTGATTGTTTGTCAGATTTTGTTTCAAAAGAAGCTTTCCACTTCTCAATTTTTTCACAGATTTTATGCCCGTGGCAACTCCTTAAATTTGCTTTAGTATATAAAACGGTGACCAGTTTAAAAATTCTTTTCTTCTTCATTTCTTTTTCACATCAAAAATTTTTGGCAGGAACCAAGGGTTTTTTTGCGTCTTTTTAAAATTTTTTTTCAATCTTCATCTTAGCTTCTTTTACTCATAGTTAAGAAGGGGACAACCCACAACAATTGCTTGGAATGGACTCAACAAACCCAGTTGGTTTACCACATGGGGCCCTTTGTAAACTTTTTTTTATAAATAAAAAAACACAACAAAAACAAAAAATTTCACTTTAACAGAAGCAATCTTAGTATAGATATATATAGGATATTGTTTAGTCTCATATTTAGGGAAAATTTGGCTAATCGAGACGAAGGGAGGGACGTAAGGGATGACGCGGGGGGAAAAGGGGGGTGGACAGGCATGTGCGGGGTCGAACACCACAAGCATATGGGGAGGGCAGTGGTTTCCCCCAAACGTCGGGGTCGTCTCTGCTGTGTCATCATCCCCTCCTGTGTCTTTTTGTCGCCGCGGGGAGGTAGTCAAAGGGAAAGGGGTTCCCCCACGACGACCCCGAGCTCGCCCTTAGTTTTAGGGAGTGAAATCCCCTATTCACGGGCCAAACCGCGAGAAGGGATCGAGTTGGGCTTTGAAGGCCCAAGCTTGTTCATACAACCGCAGCAAAATGGTAATGTGGAGGGCCCACAAGACAGAGCGAGGGGCCCAGGCGAAGCTGGTTTGTTGGATTCCTCTAAACGTAAAGTAAAGAGTTTCGAGACGATCAAACTATTGAAAACTGTTTTGCGAGGCTTTTCCAATAAAAAAATAGCGATGGGTCTAGGTGACCCCGCACCCGGATTACACCTCACCCATTTAAAGTAAATTGGGTTTTTCTAAAAAAAGGACACTGAAGCATTAAAACCAGTTAGTTAAAAAAAACATTTTATGCATCAAAAAAATGTTCCTTTAATGCAATACTCCAACTACTCTGTATCGCCCATTTTGGGCAGGAAATTTTCAAGGAATTTTTGGGGTACAAGCAAATATACCCGAAGGGAAAAATTTTGACATGGTACCCATATTATTACCAAAGGGGGAGGTTCTCATATCCCACAAGGAAATTTAACTTTTCATCGGCCTCAGTTTTTTTTTAAAAATGTGTAGCGAATTTTTTCCGACGTTATAAAATCTAAAAAAAACATTAAAAAAACTCCCTCAACAAAAGTAGCCCCGTTTGAAGCCGTATTCGGACGCAAGATGAGAACCACCCTGCCATCCCCCCCAATACAATCTCAATTAACCAAACCCAAAATCAAAAAAAAAGGGCAAGAAAACCAAAACGAAATAAAAAAATACGAGACATCAAGAAAGAACAAAGCCCCAAAACATTAATACTGGGAGACAGAAAAAATCCGAAAAGACAACTCTTGGGCCCAGACCTACTAGGACGGAGCAGTCAACGGTCGAAAAAAAGACCCAAACACCTGAAATGGGGAAAATGAAAATGCTTCATAAATTCAAACCCTGGGGAAAAGCATCACATTTATGATGTGCCCCAGTTTTCTGGCAAAGTTTATTTTCAGTTGCAAACATGGCAAAAGCAGTTAAAGGGGACTACCCGGGAATTTACCCTTAAAAAGGGGAATTTTGAGGACAAAGACTTTTTTACCAGCTCAAGTGCAAAAAGAAGCTTTAAGGGAAAGGGACAGACTGCAATAGGCAAAAAGATGGGATAGCCTATGGGAATTTAAGTTAGGCCACAAAGTTTAAAAAGTGTTACCAGTCCAGGAGAGAAGCTTTTTTGCCCGATTTTATCCCCAGTACCAGTTTGAAATTAAATTATAAATAGGGTTAGATACCCTATTATTTTTAAAAGAAAATGTGAAAACTTTAGAAGTAGTAGTTATGGCTTGAAAAACCAAAAAAAATTTCGGTGTTTTAGTCCCTTAAGGTCCCGTTTCGATAGTCACGTTATATCAATTAATTTTTTTTTTATTAAGTTTATCCTTCGACCCCCCCTTCCCACTACGCTGTTTGTTTACGATGAAAGAAATTAATCCGGGTTCCACGATTTTTGCGTTTAATCCCGTAAAAAGAATGCATTTAGAAATGGAGTGAAGTTCTGCATTGAACCAGAATGGAACCGAACCCTTTAAATGAAGAAGTTCTTGCAGCTAACATTTGGGAAATGGTTTATGCTGATACCTACATCAGTCTTTCATCCCTTTCTGGTAGATAAAACCTTTTTTGATTCTTGTCAACAGTGGGGTCAGAAGTAAACTATCACTATATCACTGGGGTTGTTTTAATTTACTCTTAAAAAAGGGCCATCCTACCTTAGTTCCTTAAAATCTTTTTTCAAGTCCCGGTGTTCCCATAGTAAGTTGTTTTCTCACCTTGATACACTGTAAAACACCCACAAAATGTTATTATGTCTAGTAGTACTTTAAGTCATTTTGAGAGTCTAGCGCAAACTTTGTGGTCCCTAGCATGCACTCCTTCACATTTAATCATCATTTTGATTACCCCTGATTTTCCACACTTTGGTTTTTTCTTGCAATCCCATTTTTTTTATACCTCTTTGTCAGACCTGTACAAATTTTGTTGCTTTTACTACTTACCCCCCATGACGGGGAAAATCACTTTAAATCACATTTTTAAAAAGTGGTACATGCTAGTTTTTGGCATTTAAGATACCAGTTATATCAATCATATGCTTCCCTTTAAATTTAACTCCCTTTTCACAATGAGGGCACTTCATACGTTTTCGTTTTTTCCCCTTTTTCACTTTTAGTTAGTAAAAAATTAAAATTTTTAGCTTGAAATTTAGGTTTTTATATAGGTTTTATTTTTTTTTTAAAATAGGGTTTTATTTAGTTTTTTTTAAAATATGTATATGTTTCCATCTTTTAAAAAATTAAAATTTTTTCTTTCGGTTTACCATAATTGTTTTTTAATCTGCGTTTTGATTTGGTTTCACCAATCAGTAAGACTGTAAAGAACACAAAAAAAAATACAAAAAAAAAAACACTTCAAAGAGAACAAAACAAAACCAAAAAATAACCTGAAACAAAAAATAAAAAACAAACAATTTTTAAAGAAGTTAACTAACAGAAAAATTTAAAATGTGGAAAAAAGTTTAGAAAAAACATTCATATTTTTGATTTGCGAATATTCTGCTGGCCAAACTGTATTGATTCCTTGTTTACTTTTTGTCATTGGGGCCCTTTACTTTTGGGAAGTTCGTTAAAGTTCTTTGGTTTAGGCAAAGGTTGTGATGGATTTCCCTGTCGAGGTAGCGTTTTTCCTCACCTTTTGGGTTAAAAAAGAGGGCCCCTTCTCAATTCTATTGCTTCCCTTAACCTGGAAGAATACGGTCCTAAAGCAATTTCTCGTGTACCCTCAAAATTAATAATGTCCCCTGTACAGTCTTTGCAAGATTGGGGAAAACCAATCGAAACTCGATTAAATAAACAATAACGTGGAACCCAAAGAAGTAAAATTTAATATTTAAAAATGGTAACACATACAAATAACCACGAATACCTCAAAATTTAATTATATATATTTTAAACTTGGCTTTTTAAATAGGCGACTATGACGCCCTTTTGTTAGTACGTTTGACCCGGGGGCAGTCACTTTTTTAATTTTTGTAAAAAAGTACTAACAAATATATTATATATATATAATATATATAAAAGCTTAAGACAAAACAATATATATTATATGTGTTTGTGTGTGTTTTTTTGGATTTTTCGGGGCCGATAGAGTTTAAAGAAATTTGTTTTTCGGTTATAAAGCACGTTTATTTTCATTAGGCCAAGTTTTGATTTTAAAATTTTTCTCATCTTTTTCAGGGGCAATATAACTTTAAAATATAAAAACGAAAACATTTAATTTTAAAAACAGAACAAAACTGGGAAAACAAAAACAACAAATATAAAAATAGAAAACTCTGCACAATGGTTTAAATTTAAAAAAACTCAAAGAATCACTGCAAAGCTTGACGTGCAAAAAAAAGAAGAAATCCTACATGGGCCGTCTTATTGGTTTCGTATGGATCTTGGATTTCTACCAAATCATATTAACTAAGGGGGTTTTTCTTTTCATTTCACCTAGAAACTTCCTATCGAAAGATTTTTGGGAGTAGAATCTTAATAATATGATTATCGAGAGTCGCAGAAAGTTAGAAAAGAAGAGCTCAGATTTATCAGATAAAATTTCTTTTAAATTTGGTTTTAGTTTAAAACCTTTCCCCTCGTCAGGTTTAGGAATTTAAAAATGTGTTTAAAGTTTAAAAACTCACCACACTGCTCACATGGGGTTTGGGTCTTCGCCTTTAAAAAGGGATCCTTTAGTGAGATTTTTGTCCCCTGCGAGCGGGTCGAACAAAAATCTTTGGTGCCTTTAAAAATCCGGGTGTTCATCGTTTTTACGGAGCTTATTTTTTTGCATGATATGCATTTTGCACCCCTTTTCTTTAAGTTTGCGTTTGAAGAAGCTTTTAGATCAGGGGACAACTAAATGGCAAACAAATTGTTTTTGTTCCAGCTTGTGTTTTTTGTTGTTTTTCCCAGTTGGGCTACGAGAAATCAATGTGATAAATGCTCACACCCAGTTCCTATACAAAATCGAAGTACCACTCCTTTTAAAAAATAAATCAAGGTAAATTTAGTAATCCACCTTCTACTCTGCAAAAATGGCAAGTAATAAAAATTTTTTAATTTAGAAATTCATGTAAGAGTTTGCGACTTTTGGGTTTTACAAGAAAGTTTCAGCTCGCAAGCAGGGGTAATCAAATAGTACACTTTTATAATAGGGGTAATGTTTAACCCAAAATTTCGAAGTGACCAGCCAATTCAAGCAAAGTTTCTCTGGCCGGCTAAAATTTTCCCTAACAAAGGAGAAATTGGGTTTTTGGATTTCGTTTCAAAGGTATAATGGGGTTTTGCATCAAAAAACTCAAAAAAGCAGCATTTTGGGCCTTACAGTTGCGGGGTAAACAAACTTCCTATCAAAGGGGAGGTCAACACCTTTAACAAGCCTATCATCCCCTTGGAACAAAACAAAAAGCCTTTGGAAATAGCCGATTACCAAAAAAACCCCTGATATAAAGCTCTGGGAAAACCTCCGAAAACCGAACATTTTTTTTGTATTGGGGCCATTCCCCGCCCTTAAAAATTACTGCCCGGTAGTACCTTAAAAATTGGATGTTATGTTTTTGCTACGAGACGATACTTAAATGGGCATTTGAGGTATTCATTAGGCTAACTAGGCTTGACTGCTCGAGGGAATATAGGGCCAAAAAAGACCTACTTTATTTAAAAAGGTAAGGTCCTACCTTAAAAAACTAGAATTGGGTTTTTGGCCCTACTAACCTTTACGAGGTAGGTAGGGGCCCCACATACTATTGTTTACAAGCCCCGACTTACGGGACTAGATAGGGAGGGCATAGGGCCAAAGTTGTATCAAGCCCCAGATCTACATGAGAATAGGCTCGGGGAGGGCAAAGTCGCTAAAAAAAAGAAAATTGGTTTTTCATGAAAATCGAAATTTTTACGTTTTTTTCATTTTTTTAAAAATTCTTTTATTTAAACACCTACATGCTTTATCCTATTGTAATGATTTTTTACAGAACCTTAATTTTTTGAAATGATATATTTTTGTAAAATTTGAGCGCAATAATAAATATTTCTTATGAAAATTTTATTTTTTCGATTTTTTTTTTTTTTAAAAATTTCGATTAATTAAAAAAAAAAAGTTAATTTTTTTTTTAATTTCATTTATTTAAAAAAAATCTTCGACTAATTAATGATTTTTTCACAGAACAACAGTAAAAATCCGCGTAACACATGGCAACTTAGTGCACCAATTACGCTCATCCAACAACGCGGCGGGACTTAAGCGTTTTCCTAGTTAAAAAAATGAAACTGAGAAAGCCAATCCTAGATTGTGCAACCCGCTGGCATTCGACTTTAGACATGATTGTTAGGCTGTTAAGAGTTGAAAGAGTTTTGTGAAGACATGGCTGCGTCTAACACAGACTTGGACCTATCCAAGCAGGACTGGGAAAGTTTGGAAAACCGTTCAACATCTCTAATGCCCTCAAAAATCGCCACAAAATTGTTTGTAACAACGTACACCCTTCGAAATCCATGGCAAAGGAAGTTCGCAATTGACAATGGAAGAATTGCCCTGCACGAGTAATTGTTGTAGGAAGTAAGTACATCCCTAAGAAATAATTTTCTTGTAGGCCTAGGCCTACCTACCCTACGCTAGCCTAGGCTTACTACCATACGCTTAGACCCATGCCCCAACCCTAGGCCTCAATTTCAATTTGCAATCTTTAACTCGGCCTACGTAGCTCTAGTTGAAAGACATACGCTGCTACACAGACCACAGTCCATCTAATTAAAACTACAATGAAAACAGACACAGACTCACTGTTAAATATCATACGATGTGACTGTAAATCGGATTGTTCAACCATGCGGTGTAGTTGTAAGAAGAATAGTATGATGTGCTCCCCCCCCCCCCACATCACCCGACATCGGAGGCGTGATACACGCCGGGCAGCGATGAGGGGGATCTCAACAGCCGGGACTAACGACCTGGCCCCCCCAAGACCATCCACGTCAGGATTGGGTTCCGGACTACGTCCGAGAGGAGGAAGTTCACCTCCAAAGTGAAGAAGGGGACGAAGTGAGACGTATTGGCCACTTGTTGACACATGAAGAATACGCTGACCTACTTGAAGAACTCGATAACTTCCTAATCTTCCCTAATGAAGACAATTTGGCAACAATGGTGGACAACATTGTTCAATTTGAACCTTATAGCATTGGTCAAGGGGCCAATAGGGTAGTTATCGACGTCCCAGCAGACGACCCACAATGGAGAAGAGTAGAGAGGGAGAGAAGTGGGTGGGACCAACTAGGAGACGAGGAACAGGAAGCAAGACCCCAATACGAACCGGAAGACCGGGACCGCTCAGACAACGAAGAAGAGTGATTAATGATTGATTAAATATTGCGTCTCATATTTACGCAACTTGGCTAATCGAGACGAAGGGAGGGACGTAAGGGATAACGCGGGGGGACACAAGGTGGACAAGCCTGTGCTGGTCAGAACCAGCCACAAGCATATGGGGAGGGCAGGGGGTTCCCCCACGTCGTGGTCGTCTCCGTCTGTGTCATCCGTCCGTGTTGTCATTGTCGTCGCCGTCGGAGAGATAGTCAAAGGGAAGGGGTTCCCCGACGACGACCTAGAGCTCGCCATTGGACGATCATTCAGACCCAGAGGAAGACGACGAAGGACCCTCGGGATTTACCCTCACAAAGCAGAGACGATATGCCTGATTTACTAGTCTGGGACTTTCTCCCGCAAGCGGACCTACAATATGTTTCTGTACAAGTCCCATTAGTACATCCACTCCATTTTGACGAGGAACCCTGGCTTCATAGAATAACAACAGAGGGCATAGACTTACCTAGACCACGCAACGCACCGCCCATTTTCCATTCAACAAAAACCTCACCAATTATGGATGAAATAACTGTAGACCTTTTGGCACATGGGATAATACAAGAGGGGGAATGCGTCTCTGCATTTAAAATGATAGCTGTGCCTAAAGCAAACAACACGATACGCCTTATTAACGATTATTCGGCATGGACTGACTTTATAGTCGCCCCACATTTCTCTTTGCATTCGGCAAAGGCAGCATTGCGGAAAATATCTGTGAATTACCAAGCTATCTTAAAAAACTGGTCCTAAAAACTTGTAAGTAACTTGTAACTGACCCAGGCACAACCTTGGATGTCATTAAAACAATTGCCATAAACTGTCCTCAACTGGTCGAGTTTTCCATCACAGAATATTGAGAACATACTCGTAATTGGATGAAACCCGAATACCAGGATGTGTGTGTCCAATGCGTAGACGGGTCAGAACAACCTCTTCGCGTCGAGAAGAGCGCCTTGAAGAGATCCAAGGTGTTACATCGTTTTTTTTTACTCTACTGTTGAGTGCCCTAAAACAACACTTACTAACTAACTATTTCGTTATTGTTTTATACATTGATAAAGCTAAGTGAAATAAGTCAAAGCGCCTTTATATGCAAAGCCAACTCAACATTCATAATATGTTTTTTAAGTATAATAATCAGGCAGAGAAGGAATACGAAGTTTAAAAAAACGTGTTTCGCAAACTTTTTACACGTGAGTTTCATGTAGGTTTTAGTACACCTGCAGCTGACGTGTACAAATCTGCACACAGGCAAAAATCAAATTGTTACTGCCTCGTTGCAGAGGAAAAACAAAACTAATAACTCGTTTTAGAATTAATAAATTGAGGACAAAGGTTTATTACAAGTTGATGAAGGACGGTAGACCAGAAACTCCATAAGTAATGTTTCGACATGCAGCAAGTTCAGCCCCTGCCAAAAAAAAACATCCGATAATCATTTTGCAGTAGACAGATCAATTTCTATAATTTGTGTTGTGTCTCAGTAGACGCTAGAAATCCCACCCTTTACAATTGGACGGAAGATAAGGCAGAGGTTCTACAGAGGTGGGGTCTGCGATACTTGGCCACTTGCGTGGGTTCAACTTAGACGGTATGGAGTATGCACATGTAATACATATGCTTATGTACTCGTTACAACTTGAGTCACCCCCTGGAGTTAAAGAAATTAAAATAAAATAACCTTCTTAGTTGGATGAGCGAAGCGAAGACTTCAATTTCACCGAACCCCCAAAAAATTTAGCTCGGGTGTTTTTTTTTTTTCTGTCTGTTTGTTCGCTCTCTACCGGGCAAACGGCATATGCGATCTTGATGAAAATTTGACAGGACCTTCGAAATCTCTGAGCTTAGACTTGCTACGTTTTTGGGTACAATTGAAGAAATATTTCTCATGAATGTCGTACTTTAAAACGATTTTTTCGATTTTTAGTGCGATATTTTCCGGCCAAACGGGTGGGGCTACAACGTTCATATTTCACATGCACATTAAGGTAATGGTGATGTATTGACGTTTGAAAGAAAAAGTTGAAAGAGTTAGCCAGAATCTATAGAAATAAAGGTTTTAATTTGAGTTTTTTGAGGTGTTAAATATTTAAAACCTTTATCGCTATAGATTCTGGCTAACTTTTTCAACTTTTTCTTTCAAAAGTCAATACATCACCCTTACCTTAATGTCCATGTGAAATATGAACGTTGTAGCCCCACCCGTTTGGTCAGAATCCGCCCAAATAGCACGAAATATAGATTTTAGATCTTTCTCACAGCCTTGTATGAAAACTTCACAGGAGATTTTATACCTTACTCACAGCCTTGTTACAAACAATCAAAGATCCAACAGACCTTATGATTGCTTTGTATGGCCGTGTTAATATGTTTTTATTATTTTAAATTAATATTTACATTTTATAATTAAAAAGCTCATCAATCAACGCGACCAAATAAAGCGTTTGCGAAGCTTCCTAGTAAGAGTCCATAGTTACTTTGCAGCCGACTCTTGTTTTGGTAGAGTTAGTATTAGTAGTTTTAGGGCGCTATAACAGCTAAGATTATTCGCGCCTCCAAAATAAAACAATTTCTATAAGCGTGAGTTACCACCATGTATACTTCTTTCCAGGTGGAGGAACGTAAGGGAAGACGGGGGGGGACAAGGGGTGGACAGGCCTGTGCTAGTCAGACCTAGCCACAAGCGAATGGGGAGGGCAGGGGTTCCCCACGTCGTGGTCGTCTCCGTCTGAGTCATCATCCGACCGTGTTGCCATTGTCGTCGCCGTCGGGGAGGTCGTCAAAGGGAAGGGGAAAGTTCCCCGAAATGGAGCAAGATGAAGACCTACCAAGAAATGTGGAGACCAACCATGAAGAGCATAGGCCTAGTCGGGAGGATCAGGAAAGATCGGTATCAAGATCAACACATAATCCAGTAAAATCATTGCACCGTAAAATGTTGGCAACTAGCCCAAGCACAAGGGTAAGAAATTGAATTTTAAAAATAAAAACATTAAAAAAAAAAAAAAAATTAAATTTAAAATTGAAATATAAGGCCTAGGCCCATGCATAGCATTTTAGTTTTGTTAGAAACTCCCTCTAGGCATGGAATTAATTTGAAAGCAGAAGGCTTATTTGTCTAAAATAATTTTTATTCCCGATACGATTTGAATCTACACTTGATTTCTAGTAGAGTCTGCACCCAGGTATACGGCCAGTGTACCCCCACTACCGGACCTCGGCCCTGCGGTCCGAAGGGAGGACATTCAATAGAGTTGAATAGAACTTGAAAGGGTGGTTTGAATTCATAATTTACCTGTCATTGTTTACTATCGCGTGTACTTAAAACATATTAATATGAGGGAAATTGTTACATTTTCCGAAAAAATCGAACACAATATTGTAAATACGATTGAAATTGGCTTTTGAATGAAAATTTTCAGGCAAAATTAGACTATTTGTCATATACAAACCCCATGTGTGTTTCCCTTTGAATACACATGTTACGTGATGTCCAGGAGAGAAACACACAACCACAACAACGTTGCATCCAATATTAGCAATTAGATATGAAAATTGTAATAACAACTTGATAATAAGCCTACAGTAATACAATTAATAAAACGAATGCGGAGTGCGTAATACAATTTTATTATGAACAACAAGACATTAATGAGAACCTTACAATTACCTCTTTTCATCATAAGTAATTAGCCTTGCCTACTGTCATTAGCTCCGTATTCGTTTCTAAGTAGGGATGCTGCCGTGCCGTCTGTTCTTGAGAGGGCGATCAACATCGCGTGAAATGAATGACATTGCCAAACATTAGAATCGATTTATAACACATATTTTAGTCTTGTATGTGTACTGTCGCTTACGCCGGTATAAAATCTGGAGACATAAATTCTTCTCGTTATTCCGGCGGGTCAGGAGGCGGTTGGGACAAAACGGGACCGTGGTGCTGACAATGAGGTCCGTCTCAACGTGCGTCTCGTGTAATAGCCCCCCCCCCCCCGTGTATACCCAATAACTTACAATTATCCCGCATGAACGATTTCGAAAAGCTTCGACTTCCAACAAACACGATTTTATCTTGAATTCCAAGAATTAGTTAATCCATTTGGAGTCAAGATGTCAAGATTTTTGTGTTCTACAATAAACGCACAACCCTTCCTGTCTTTCTGACTTTTGCAAGTTCAGTGTGGGTTAGAACTTTGAAGAGTACGTATACAGTGAGTGAGTGAGTGATAGGTTGTACTGTGTTTTTACTGTGAATAATAGGCCCTAATGCACCGTGTTTCTGAAAACTAAAACTATGTTGTGTTATGTTATGTTGTAGATTGATAGTTTATAGCAACATTTTTCTTCGGTATTGTCGTACATTTTTTAGGGAAATTGTGTGTGTGTTAGTAATTTTATGTATCTTCGCACTGACATAGGTTCGAACTGTTATTATGTAAGAACTTTTGCTGTTTTACCGTGTGTTTGTTTTTATATTAATTTTCTTCCGTAACGAGTTCACATCGAGTTCAGTTCGGCAGCAATGGCGGAAATTGGAAATCGCGATCAGTCTCCTGAGAAGTATTTACAAACAAGGTCTACGGGGAAAACACTGACAAGTAAAGAACGCGTGATTGTATTAACTGTGTATGCAAATTTACGCAAAGAAAATCCGAACGAGTTAGTCAAGGTAATTGCCGAAAAGGCGGCAAAATTATGTGGTGTTTCGCAAAGAACAGTGATGCAGTGTAAAATGGAATTTAACACTAATGACGGTAAATTGACTACTCCCGGGAAGAAACGGCCTCGTGGCCCAGATAATGGAAACACACGCACGGACATTTAAGAAGACTTCGTGTTATGTGCAGTGCGCAACAAAGTCCATGGTCTTTTCCGACTAAATATTCCTCCAACTGTCAAGGGTTAGGGAAGCAATAAATAATGATCCCAATCTTCCCAATTAAAGCACCTCCACCGTATTTAGGCTGATGAAAGATATGGGATTTGAATACAAAAAAACAAAAGCGACGTTCAATTTTTATTGAAAGAGAAGATATTCAGCTGTGGAGGAGACGTTATTTGCGACAGATAAAAATTGCAAGAAGTCAAGGTAAACTTATTTATTATCTTGACGAGACCTGGATAAATGCAGGACATACGCATGCATCAGCGTGAACGGATACTATAATAAAAAGTTCGAAAAGAGCATTTCTATCCGGGCATACGACTGGACTTAAACAACCTTCGGGCAAGGGCCGACGTCTTGTTGTTGGGCATGTTGGCAGTGACCAGGGCTTTCTGGATGGAGGTGCCTTCGTTTTCGAGGCTAAAAAGTCATCTGGGGACTATCACCAGGAAATGGATGGCCCAAAGTTTGACGGATGGCTTGAAACGTTCGTTCCCAATATGGAACCCAACTCTGTGTTAGTAATAGATAACGCCCCATATCATACAGTGGAGATTGAGAAATCCCCAACAATGAGTTGGAAAAAACGTGACATTCAAGATTGGCTTTTGGCAAAAGGAATCCCTTTTAACGAAACGATGATTAAAGTTGAACTAATGCAAAAAGTAAACTTAAACAAACCCCCGGTCAAGAAATATCGCGCAGATGAAATGGTGAAAAATGCTGGCCACACAATTGTAAGGCTACCACCGTACCATTGCGAGTTAAATCCCAACGAAAATGTTTGAGTCAATTGAAAAGATAATATGTAGCTTCTAATAATACGTCATTCAACATTGATAAAGTGAAAGATCTTGTGTATGAAGGATTCAATAATGTGTAGCCGGACAGCCTGTTAGGCCTGTCACACCCAAATTTTTGCATCGATATTTGCATACGCAAATATCCAAAGTTCACCATAAAGCCAAAGAATCTTACTAAAATAATATAGCAAGTGTTTTCAGTGCCTAGTAATTAGACCTATGGTCTACTTAAATGGCCTACTAGGGGGCTATAGGCGATTGACAAGGTGGTTTGTCAATCGATTTTTTATACATAGTTTTCGGGAGCGCGGGCTCTGCCTGTAGGGTAGTGCAGACGGTCGATTCGGGGATCGTTCGTTCAGGCGACAACCGAGAAAATCAATAGTCACGTGACATTGGAATGCGGCCAGGCCAGCGAGCCAGACCAGGGAGCCAGTGCCTCTTGGAAAGTAACACCAACTGGTGGAATCGAGTAGGCCGTGATTTAACGAAAGCTGTCGTCTCATTGGCTGAGGGCCATCGGCGGGCACAAGAATTTTGAAGTTTACGGCGACCCAAGACGCCCGCGCCTGCAAGATGCGCGGGACCCGCTTAGAATGTGGAGGGGCGCATGCCCAAGGACAGAGCTACGGGCAAATACTTTAATAGTCGCTATCGCTAATACAGGAAAGAGAGCTTCTAGGCGGGCGACAACAGCACACTAGCGCGCGTGCGGAGCGGTGTGCTCACTACTCGTCATAGCCATGTGATGGCCATGTGTTGCAATGGTACGTCGTACGCAAGTTATCGTTTAAACAAATATCACAATTATATTAAGCTTTATTACATGCGACCATGGCTGGTGTGATATGTGCCATGTATGGCTGCAATAACTACGGGGTGAAAAATTGCTCCAAGTCGTATTTTCGCTTCCCCAGGAATCAACAAACGTAAGTGTATTATTCCTATAGATTAGCCTATGTAGGCCCTATCTTATTGAAGGGCCTATGGTCTAGGACCCAGCAAAACCAACATTTCTAGGCCTAGATGTTATGTCTAGAATCTAGAGTCTAGAGTAAAATGGAAGAATTATTGCTAAATTCCCCCCAAAAGAAATAGGACTAAAGCATTTGATGATTTGTTTTTTTATTATTGTTTATTATATTATTGTATTGGTAGTGTATATTTATTATTTGTCTTATGGTTAAGGAGGAATTACTGTGTTTGCATCTCTTGTAAAACCTATCAATATTAGCAATGCACTTTGTACAGCATTGTTATCATTTATGTACAATAGACCTATTTTGTTAGTAATTCTACCAATTACAGGTGAAATTAGATATCCGATTAATGATGCTCTTCATGCTTTGTATTTTGTACATTTTGCTTCCTTTGTTTTTTTGTTTGTAGAATTCCACACTTAATTATTGAAAGTATGTATTATTTGCAATCCTTGGCAATATAGCCTACTCAAAGAAAATGTATTTGAAGTACAAAATACTACATTTGTCAATTATTTGTAAGCAAGCTTGATGCCAATCTTTTATGTATCTTATTATGTATCTATTAACTTGGTGAGAATTATCAATGCTCTACATAGGCTTACCTATAGTAATATGTACATATCTTATATATTTGTGGACCAAAAAGAATTATTTTAAAAAACAACATACTGTTTGGACCAAAATGAATTACAGTTATATACCTTTTTTTTATGAATTTTAATTAATCATTTTGTAAGTCTTTATTCATTTCATTTCAATATTAATTGTTTTCAAGGATGTTGGCAATTAATATATTTCCCTAGTTGCCCAACCAAAAAAATCCCAATTTTTAGATATAATCCTCGCGTCCATAATGGTTTCTCCATTTGTTTTCTGTAATAAGATTAGTATTTTATGTATATGCCCTAGTGCTGTAGAATTCCAAATTGCCTACAAATTAATTTTTGTTTTTTACTTTCACATGCATTGTATCTCAGTGTCTTACGCTTAGCAAATCCCTACTGCATCCATAGCCTATCTTATTTCAAGGAAGTGATTTGCCAGTTATTGTTTTAGGTAATAATAACGTAGGGGCATACCTTCAGTCCCAGTTCATGAAAAATTTTGAGACTGCTCTATGGTAACACAAATAATATCTAATATTGATATTCTAAACAGACATTTTTACATTTAAACTTAAATCAGTTATGTTACCAAGTGCCGAGGCTTAGACTTAAAAACGAATTAAAATTAAAATAATATCAACTAGCTTTTCATTTAAACAAATAATTTTAAATATAAGTCCTGTAACCAGGCGCATCTCGCTCATAAGCACAATGTCGGTCGAAATATAATGCCCAGTTGTTCTCTTGATTGTGCTCAATGAATGTATGTTCTAATAGTATTTTATAAAGGCAAATTTCAAAATATTTTGAACAACTGTTTAAATAACATGAAAACCTTTGTTACTGAATGCATTAGTTCTGTAATCAAAATAAAATTTTCTCATTTAAGTCTTATATAAGCCGTCCAAAATATGCATGTTTCTCATTTACGCGCACGGTATATTTCAAACTCGCGGGCGTAGTGCACACCGCTCGGCTAGAGCGCGCGCTTGATCGTGTCGCCCGCCTACACAATGGGAAAGGGGCGGAGTTTCCTGTATTAGCGATAGCGACTATTAGAGTATTTGCTACGGGGTCTGTTCGGCCACTTGGTCGTGAGGAAGAACCGAAACGTGATCTTGTGATTTAGTGCGAAGAAAAAGTGGTTTCTGTTGTACCGGGAGTTCATAGGAAATACCATGGAGTCTGAAGATTACCACGGATCGCCGACGAGAAGCGTCGCCGACCGACAAGGCAACTAGATATCATTTATAACTATCCTTTTCAATATTCCGTAATGAGAGCGTAGGGTATCCTTGGCCCAGCCATGTCGCGCTAGGCGCCATCTTTCCATCCTCTCACGTACGAGACGACCCACGCCTGATCATGGTTATCCATACGGCTATTTGTCCTATTTTCTCCGATTTTTCCTAATATAGCCATATTTTTTTCCTTGTTTCGGCAAATAATCTTGTCAATACTCGAACTATAACAGTTCCGAACCTCCTCAGTCAGCACATTATGCTGGTGGTATCTAGACCTTCGGCGCATTCAATTCATTTAGCCCCAATTTGTGCGTGCATCAATATCACGTACCCCCCCCCCCCCCCATCAGTCGTCGAATATTCCACGTCGTTCCTGAAGGAAGCCAAGACCAGGACGCCAGGAATCGCCGGACAACGGACTGGACGCAGGGCGCAGGGAGCGCTAACATGAAAACTATACGCGCACGACATCGTTGGACAATGCCGCACAGAGAGAGTGTTGAGTAGAAACAAACCATTTATGTAATAAGGAAACTAGTATGTCTATTATTCATTTGATCATGTTTATTTGAAATTTTAAACAAATCTAACGGGGGAAAATTGGATCCATCATTTTTTTTTTATTGTTTTATTATTATCAACTTGTCATGTTTTGTACCATGCTTGCTAAATAACTTTCCATAATACAAAGTTGAATTCACATTACCTATAAACAGTGAGTCGAGTCAATCAATGGAAGCATCCTATAAAAGTCATTCCTAACCTAGCATGCCGACGCATCACGTCAGTTCACAAAGAGTAGCCACCCGATGCATGTTCTAGTAAATTGCTTAGCCTATAAGTCTAGCTACTAAGCACGCGAGGTCCGAGGAGCTGGGCATCGGCTGAGCATCACCGCCTGGAGGCGGTACCCCTCATCGCAGCGCCAGGGTAAGGTCTGGAATCAGGGCACTCGGTGTGTGTGGATTTCAGACGGCGTCATTGAGCTTACTTTTCCCTGTGTCACCACTGAATCAGTTGTTTGTGATTTTTGTGTTGTTTTACTTTGATTTTATACAAGTAATCGTGAGTGAGTTAGTTAGAGAGCACTTTATTTGAATTTTTTATTTTTTTGTAATTATTGCGGACGTAGATCTTGTTTTGAAACTTTCAAGTTCGGAACCAGCCTACAGGTCACAAATGTCACACCACAACAATGGAACAATTACGTCAAAAATGTTATTAAACAAGAAGAAGAATGTGGGAAATCGATGGCATTACAGATACAGTTGTCGATCAAATGATCATTAGCACCGCCGATGATTCAGACACTTCGAGTGAAGAATATGATGATGATAACGACATGCTTGCTATGCCGCTCTCAAACTAAAGACAGAAGCCCCCCTCTCAATATCCGAAGGCAACCCTGCCATTGAAACGTGATAAATAAGGTAAGGCTTTTGTTTGATGTAATGAAAAATTACCTCCGATGAACGGCGATATTGATATTATAATATGTTCTCAATAATGTATTGTTGTTATGATCGTTTTCTCAAGCGCTCGCGCTCTGCAATTCATTTTATTGATTGTATTCTTTTAGGCTTATTATCAAGTTGTTATTACCATTTTCATTACAAATTGTCAATATTGAGTCCCAAGGATGCAACGTTGTTGTGGTTGTGTGTTTCTCTCCTGAACATATCGTATCGTAACATGTGTATTCAAAGGGAGACACACATGGGGTTTGTATATATGACAAATAGTCCAATTTTGCCTGAAAATTTTCATTCAAAAGCCAATTTCAATCGTATTTACAATATTGTGTTCGATTTTTTCGGAAAATGTAACAATTTCCCTCATATTAATATGTTTTAGGTACACGCGATAGTAAACAATGACAGGTGAATTATGAATTCAAACCACCCTTTCAAGTTCTATTCAAGTCCATTGCTTGTCCTCCCTTCGACCGCAGGGCCGAGGTCAGGTAGTGGGGGTAGACTGGCAGTATACCTGGGTGCAGACTCTACTAGAAATCGAGTTAAGGCTTAGATCTAAGTTTGTTACTCTATAGATAGCTTACTTGTAAGCCTGAATGTAGGCCTATATGATACGTAATTGTAATTTCTTCTGTGAATTGTTATTTTAGACTCCACTACAGAGGCCTACACTCATCGATGAGCTAAACGAGTACCTAACTGAACCACTGCTAGACGAGGACGAGAATGTTTGATTGATTGGAAATTGCTTTACGTCTCATATTTATGCAACTTGGCTAATCGAGAATGTCAATGAAAACATTGTGATGACCTATTGGTCAGTCTCAAAGTTCCAGATATTAAGGCATTAAATCACAATGGATGAAGTATTTTTTTAATACAAGAAGGTGTACAAAAAATAAGAATGCCGGACATTTTGGCAACCTTGGATGAGGCCTATACCCTATACAACGGTTTGTTTTGACGCGCGCCTGGGGGCATGTGACGCAGGTGGATGGGGACCTGCTGAGCTGACCGAGCCGGCCGGGCGAGGGTAGACACTCGTTTAGAACACGTGTTGAATTTAGTAAGGGGTTGACATTCTGTGTGGATGGAGTGTTCGCAGATTTGTTCTAGCACAGTGACAGCTCAACAAGTGTTTTATGTACTAATTTAATTAATGTGATAGTGAATAGCATTACAAGGTTTGTCGAGATATGTGAAGAGTACGGATGGCTCAGTGACTTCAGTTAACAATACCTATATAGTTGAAGTGTGGATTTTGTCTGCTTTGAGGTTCTAGTAGTTATTAAAGTTAGTGATACGTGTGTCATACAAAGAGACGGCAAACATACAGAACAATTCTTAGTTTTATAAATAATTACAGTGACTACAGTTAACAAACATAGTTGAAGTGTGGATTTTGTCTACTTTTAGGTTCTAGGTTGTTTTTTAAGTTCGTGCTAAGTGGGCGTCATACAAAGAGACGGCAAACATACCGAATAATCCTTAGTTTTATAAATAATTAATGTGTGACGCGTGAGTGTTTAAATGTGGATATATTGGACAACAAAATCAGGTTTATGATACAGAAATGTGGTTTTCATATTAATCCGTGGGTTAAAATCGTGTTACAAATGTATACACTGTTCTAATCCTTACAATGATAAAGAAATCATTAAAGTCGAATCACTTTTAGTCAAAGTAGTCCACAGTACTCCCGTATGCGACTTTAAATCTTATATATCGTTGGTCTTTACACGTGGAGAGTAACAAAAACTGTTGCTTTGCAGTGTTGAGAGAATAAATGTTAATAATATGCTCTAACCCATCATGGATAGTAATACAATCGAAATTAACACGCAAATTTGTGATTTTTTCCGATTCGTGACAATATAAGCACTCTGTGTCGGTATCCATTGATGTACATTCATTTACAACTACACCATTTAAGATCACCTTTCCTGCCACTAAACTGTTTTATCCAGGCTTATTTTTCTTAATTTTTCTTGAGATTTTCCCTCTGTCCACTTTCTGTGTATGAAGGCTCGAAAATGAAGCGAGCTAATCTTACATCCTGTACATAGAACTAACACTTTTCAATTGACCCGTCCCGTGCCCGATGGTATTGAATGGGCCGGCAGTGAGCGGCCGCATTCACTCGAGTCGATCGGTAGCGAAGCTCTGTACCCATCCAGCTACGTCACGGGTGGTGACGTCACGCACTTTACAATTTCCACAATATTGGTCGTACCATGTTTAAATATTGACCGATTTCTTTCATTTTTTTTTCTAAATTCCTAAAATAAATTTAGGTTTAACATAAGTAAGCAACAAGTCAATGTGAGAGTATGGCTTTAAAGAAGTTTGCCAGAAAATACCTCGGAACCCCTCCAGCCACTGTTTTTTTCGGAAAGGCTTGTCAGCACGTCGGGGATAATTTGCGATCGCAAGAGAAGTCGGTTGGACCCCGAGCGTGTTCGGCAACTTGTGTTTTTGTGCAAAAATCTACCCTTGGCTAAGTACACGTACTAACCCCCTAATAAACACCTACAAGACTCATTTGAAATATTTTTAACTTTTAAAGGTTTTTGTTTTACTTGCCTAATCCTCAATTGGCTTCTACTATAGGATTACAGTAGGCCTAAACTCTATGTCTATACTCTATACTGCAGTCTTTCTTTAACAATATTGGTGATATTATTACCTGCTTAGTATGTTTATTGTTTTCTAATATAAAGTCTTTATTTTGAGTCTAAATTGTGTTTTTGTACGTACTGATTTGACATAAGCCTACTCCTAAATTACCTCTCTGTTGTAGGCCTATCCCATTTGTTATCCTTATCAGTTTTGTCAAAGCGTCTTGTTATCAGGATAGCAAGGAAGCATTTACGGCTTACGTTAACTCAAAAATCGGTCAAGTACTCGGTATCGGAATCGGATTATTCAGTAATCGGGATCGGTAATCGGATCAGCAAATTTAAGAATCGTCCCATCTCTACTTTAAAGTTGATCGTTTGGTTCAAAAACTAAAAAATCACGAAATCAACATATTTAACTATAACATAGATAATTCAATATATTTTTTATGTTTTATTTCCTTATGTTGGTGACAAATGCTTTCATTTGATACCAAAACATGACAAATTTATCTTCACTTTGAAATTTTTGGACACAATTAAGTAATTAATTTAAATTTTCAATTCATAGTTAAACACTCAAAACTCAGCCTGGAGCCAGTGATTTTCGAAATTCTTATTACAAAATCTGTAAGATTGATATAAACAAGTCAAATGTAGCAGAACCACCAGAACCATTTGATCCAGAACAACCAGGACCACCAGAACCAGAACAACCAGAACAACCAGGACCACCAGAACCAGAACAACCAGGACCACCAGAACCAGAACAACCAGGACCACCAGAACCAGAACAACCAGGAACACCAGAACCAGAACAACCAGGACCACCAGAACCAGAACCAGAAAAAAACTAAAAACAATCTTAAATCCCTTCCTAAAAATGCTACATAGCAAATGTCAGTGTGCATTAGACAAATTGGATGCAAAATCGCTTACAAAAAACATAGATGTTGGTATGATGTTGCCACCTGGGTTATGTCTAGAGCATATAACAGAGTCCAAGCTTAACTTCGAGCTAAAACAGGAAACCCGTACCCATATGTGCATTGCCATGCCCACCGATTGAACTTAATATTGATTGATGTAGCAAAATCTGTAGAGACCATTGGCTTGTTAGCAACAATTAACGCTTTCCAGTCGGTCTCTACGTCATTATTTCAGAGGTCAGTTTTCTCTCGGAATCCGTCACTGATAGATGCACATCTCAGCGAGACTGTAGAGAGTGGTGTCAAATGTTGTGTTTTGTGTTGATAACAGTCCGCAATGTTTACATTTTTATTTCTTATTGTGAATTGAGTGAAATCGTAGTAGTTTCATGAATAGGTGTTATATGTTCTCTTCTGTGTGAAGTCACGAAGGCAGAGACAGACACGACCACGGCCAGGCAGTGGGCGGGCCAGTGGAGCATGATGGGTAGATAGTGGCTGAAGGCTGAGATTCAATAAAACGTAACATACGTATCCAAGTAACTTATTGTGTTCTTATTTAATCCACTAACGTGGCCTATTTGAGTACTTGGGTTTAAGACTATCAATGTTTTGCGTTTCACAGACAATTGGTGAGCTACAGCCATTCCTGGCGAACAGAAGAGAAAAACTGCTGGAACTCAAACTCACAGCACAACCACTAACCATAGTGGTTGGTTTAACGTTAGACAACATCACTGCGTCATATGTGTGTGTCGATGAAGTCGGTTACAAGATAGAATCACCTTTAAAGGCAATTGACACGTGTTTTAAAACCTTTCATGCGTTGCACGCCAGCTACCCCGAGGAGGCAAAACAGGTGTGGCTGTTCATACAGAAATTTGCATATGAAGTGACAACTCCATGGGATGGGAGGTATGTAGCAGTTGGCACTCTTATGAATGACTTGAAGAAGTATGACGTGTAATGGCATGGGAAAGTAAAGGCATGGGAAAGAATAACTTAATGACTGGTGTTTATTAACTGTCCTGTAGGTATCAAATACCTAATTAAAATCACCATATTATCGGATTTTTAATTTAATTTTAACCATAGATTTGTGTTTTTTTAACCGAGCATTATGCCACTCTGCTTTGTTTGTAAAGCGACCTTTTCAAGTATTAAAACCTTGTGTTTTCATTTACGTCTAACCCATAGTGTAGACCAATACAGATGCATAGACGATGGTTGTAACATGGACTTTAAAACACTAAATTCTTTCCGTAAGCACATGCGAAGTAAGCATGTAGACTTTGAGATTAATCCTAACGAACATAGAAATGATGAATTAAATATAAATGCACATCATTATGCAAATGATGTTATTGTACACGATGTTATTGATATGCCTGGCCAGCCCATCCAGCAAAATTCATTTTCTGAAATTTTACATAAACAATCGTTAGTTTTTGTTTCTAAATTGTATTAGTAATGCTGTTCCACGGAGTCTTGTGCAATCAATTATTTCAGATGTGACTGAGTTTTTTAGTAGTGAATTGATACCAGTTCTTGAAGATAAAATTGTTAATATATTGTCAACTCACAATGCCGATGAAGCAGATATCAACTCGATCAAATCAATGTTTTCTCAATTATCTGTTCCTTGTCATAACTTAAGACACAGAATACAAACGTTTCAATGAGTTTACGTCTTTGGGGTATTCTAAACTATTCTTTGAGGACTTGAAAACCTTTGGGCCCACTGTGTTAAAATTATACGTGTAGTTCACTTTAACCTGACATTTTATGATCCGTGCCCCAGCACCAGCCCCTGCGCCGGCACCTGAGCCTCGACGCAGGCCGCCCCGGAGGGTGCCTCCCCTGGCGAACGGGGAGGTGCCTTTGCGCATCGATGCGTGGACCCCGCTCGTCAGGGGTAGGGACATGTATATCCGAGGAGAAGTCGACGGGTAAGTTACCTACACGTGCAACAGTCTTCCAACACATTGCATAATTCATTGTTCACGGAGAATGCACTGTTTAGATTTACATCAAAGAAATGTAACAAGAAAAAAGTACACAATTTTTTTATTTAGCTCCAAAAATGTAATTTAAATAAAGAAGTAATAATTTCTATGGTATTATATAACGAACAATAGAATTTGACACATCTCGTGGTCATAAGACTTGCATTTTGTACCGCATTGTAGGTGATTATTGCCCAGTTTCTCAATCATCGCCAGCGAATCATCCCTTCTTTTAGTTTATCATGCATTTATTCATTCAATCCTCTCATATGGTATACTTTTTGGGGGCTCGTCTGTCCATGCCCAACGAATATTTATCATTCAAAAAGAGCTGCAAGAATAATCGCTGGTCTCTCTAGGCGGACATCTTGCAGGACATACTTTCCCAAATTACGTATTCTTACCCTAACTTCAACTTTAATTCAAGCAGCTGCAACTTTTGTCCATTCCAACCCTGAGCTTTTCCCCACCAATTTGACCAATCACAGTCACAACACAAGAAATGTAGCCAATATTTTCATCCCGTCGTTTGGGCATTTTTATAAAAGTAGTCCACAGTTCCTTAGCCGCATTCTCTACAATAATCTCCCACATGATATCAAAAATTCCAAATCATTCAAGTTTGACCTGAAGAAGTATTTGCTAGAAAAATCTTTTTATTCTCTAGACGAATTCCTAAATCCCTCCACTTAGAGTACCATATTGAAATTTATAATTGTTATTGTATTCTTTTGAATTTGTATTTGTTATCTGTTAATTGTTATTTGTTATTAGTCATAGCTGTTATTTGTAACGGTTAGGCATATGTATGTATGTATATCCGATATGTGTACCATGTACATGTCCATGGATTCAATAAATAAATAAATAAAGAACTTAAAGTTAGTAAATATAGAAATTGGTTTGTTTACATCCAAGTGCAAGATGAAGACTGCTAGTCATTCAGTGTTATTTCGGGATTTCTTCATGTTCGTTATACTGAGAGGATTTTTTAATTGTTCTGATCACCAACTAAATAACAATGAGGATTCTTTGTTCATGGGTCATGAAAAATACGTTTTGACCTCTAAGGTAAGGTCTATTGTATCTGAAAAATGTGTCATCTCAAGTTTCACATGGTGTGCTGCAAATCTTAGTCATGGTATGCGACAGAGGATTAACTATGCGAGCTGCTCAAATTCATCCACTGATTTTGGATATTGCTTAACGTCTCATATTTATGCAATTTGGCTAATCGAGACGAAGGGAGGGACGTAAGGGACGACGCGGGGGGACAAGGGGTGGACAGGCCTGTGCAGGTCAGAACCAGCCACAAGCGAATTGGGAGGGCAAAGGTTCCCCCACGCCGTGGTTGAGCAAAGTTAAGAGATGTACTTTAGCCTCATCCTATAATCTTAAAGTTTGTGGATTAATTCCTGCAGTTGCACTGTTACTAGCATTATGTGGTGATATTCACGTGAACCCAGGGCCTACATTCAATCAGCAAAATACTGAAAATGATTTGTCTGTTCATTACATGAATGCCAGAAGTATTTCAGGTACTGATAAACTTAGTGAGTTTAACATGTTTTTGCGGGCAACAATGAATGTGATATCATCTGTATAACTGAATCATGGCTGCACGAACATATTTATGAAAATTAAGTCCTAGATAACAGTCAATATGAGGTTCATAGAAAAGACCGCATTCCAAGTGCAGGTAAAAGGAAAGGAGGGGGAGTTCTTATTGCTGTCAGCACAAAGTGACTTCTAATCGACGGGAGGAGTTCGAAACGGCGGACTTAGAAATGATGTGGGTTGAAATAAAAACGAACCTGAAATCCAGTCTATATGTAGGGTGTGTTTATATCCCTAAGGCAACACCATTGTTTATTGAAAAGGTTAGGACAACGTTTTGAAATTGGAAGCAACACTTCGACATACGGACAATATAATGTTGTGTGGTGACTTTAATTTACCAGATATTACTTGGAAGGCTAAACATCAAGAAGACTCAACTGACCTGGACCCGATTACCAACAGAAACTCTGTAGTGAACCAGATGTTCATTGAATTTATAAGTGAAGCCAACCTATTACAAAATGTCTCGTTTCCCACCAGTAATAACCACTTCCTTGATCTATTATTTGTTAATAATCCGGACGCCTAGGTTACCGTCACAAACGTTGAACCAGCAGTTATTTCTGATCATTTACCATTTTTGTGTCATCTTGTTTTTCCACATATGAAATTGAACGACACACCATCAGGACGTGAGACATATAACTGGAGGAAGGCTGACTTAAATAAACTTCGTGATAATCTAAATGAGTGTGACTGGGATAGAATGGACATATTGACAGATGTGAACGACAAGTGTGACTTATTCTATAATCTTTTGAACACAACAATAGCCAAAACAGTGCCGGTGACTAAAGTCAACAACAATAAATACCCAGTGTGGTGTGATGAACATGTTCTTGCGGCATTAAAACGCAAGAACAGAGCTCATCAAATGTTCAAAAGAACCCGGGTTGGATTGTCATAAAGTTGATCATCAAAATTATAGAACTAACTTCAAGCAACTAAAAAACATGAAAATATCGTCAATACCTTCACAACATTGCAGCAAAAATTCCAGAAAACCCCAAATTATTGTGGAGCTTTGTCAAGAGAAATACTAGATCAAGGAGGATACCTACTGAAGTGAAATATAATGGTATTACTAAGAAAAGTGTAGAAATGCATTATCTATTCCACTGTCAAAAATATTTAACTGTGCTTTAAATGAAGGAACTTATCCCTCTCGATGGAAACATGCTAACGTTACACCCGTTTTAAAGAAAGGAAGAAAAAACTCAGTGACTAATTATCGGCCTATTTCGTTATTAGCCATATTTTCAAAAGTTTTGAAGGTCTCATTTCTAAAAGATTAAATAATCACGTGGCAGACTACATATCACCAAGTCAGCATGGATTTGTGAAAAGGAAATCAACGGTTACTAATCTTACTGAATTCACCCACGATATTGCAACGTCCTTAAACTCAGGTGTTCAAGTTGATGCTGTTTACACGGACTTCAGTAAAGCTTTTGACAGTGTTGATCACGATCTTCTCCTATTTAAATTAAAATCCTATGGAATTACCGGTAAAATTCATCAATTAATTGAAAGCTACCTTACTGGACGAACTCAGTCGTTGTCATTGATACAACAAGATCATCTTCTGAAAGCGTAACATCTGGAGTGCCGCAAGGTTCAATTTTGGGTCCACTACTCTTGACCCTGTTTGTGAATGACATACCGTCTTGTTTTATGTCATCGAGCTGTTTAATGTTTGCTGATGATCTTAAGATATATCGTCCAATACGAAGAGATGCCGACCGTGCCTGCCTACAGTCAGATCTGGACGCGCTTGCAGAATGGTGCAGAACATGGAAGCTTAATCTTAATGTAGGCCTATCTAAATGTGCAGTCATTACGTTTACTACAAAAACGAAACATGTTAAATTTCATATCTACACTCTCAATGATCAGATTTTGGAAAGAGTCACTAAAGTCAAGGATTTAGGTGTCATCATATCTCATGATCTATCTTTTCAGAATCACCTTTCTGGGAGAAAAACTCCCTTAATCACAGGCCAAACCACGAGAAGGTTGCCAGTTGGAATTTGATGGAACCCACAAGTATTGAAAGATGCAGTGGTTTTAACCGACGGCAAGTCGGGACTTTTAACGTCAACTTGTGGACAACCTTGCATAATGAGAATTTAATTGAACGTCCAAGAGATATATACAACATGGAAGAGACAGGCATCCAGACAAGCACAAACAAACCTCCAAAAGTGCTTTCTACTGGGGGTAAACGACAAATTGGCATTATATAAGCAGCAATCTCAAGTTTTCTTTTTGTAAAATGGGTAATTGAATATCAGATCTTATACCTAAAATAATGTGGTGTAACCGCTATTGAAATGCGGTTCAGACTTATGTCGTCGAATCAAAAGTCTTATTTGTCGATCTTCAAGGCCGAGAAGCAACTGTGTGTTGTGCCTCCGTAATAAAACAGTGCGTCAAGATAGACACAGCCAACTATCGTTTAGGCAGTACTGTTGCATCTGTAGCAAGGTTTGAGTAATACACAATGAATATGGTGTTTTTATGAGTTTTTTATGTGTGTGTTTTTTATGTGTTTTGTATGTACCGGAAAAGTGTCCAGTGAACCGTAATGTTGTGCGCGCGAGAACTGTGTTTGGTGTTCCCTTGTAGGACACAATGATAGTAAGTAAATAAGCTATTAATTGCCGAACAGTGTGCGTGCATAGACTGCTACACAGACAACAGTCCACCCACCAACCCCCGACCACACGCTGGCTCGGTCCCAGCACATTCCTCATGAGGGGGAGGGATCGTGCCGGTTCGTATGTCCGACTGCCGAACTCCAGTCTCGCTGTTGGACATGGATGGCGCTCCAACGGCTACATGTGACGAGTGTCAACTGGCGATCCGCACAACTTGTGCGGACGGAATAGACGGAGAACAACACTGAGATCACAAGCTTTACTGAGTAGCAACAAAACCTTTCAGTCTGGACGGAACAGACATTCTCTTAAAGATAACCGACTGTCACGTCCCCACAGACAGGGCAGGGAAAACCTGGACAGGGCCCACGGCTGCTCAGCGGAGATGGGGTTGTGGGCGGTTGCTCGATCACCTGTAAGTTGGCTCCGTGTATCTGCCTGGGCGCCACGTTGTTCGAAAGAGGAATATACAGTTTGTGGGTCAGGACAAACAACGAACTTCCAGATGGAAAGTGACCCACAGACGCAAGACATGAAGAGTATAGGCATTTATTAAATAATTATTTATGTATACAGAATAATAACAGGAACAATTGAGCAATAAATATAATATGGCTTGTGACTGTCAATGTTCAGCACAGCTGGGTACAGTTGAGCAATAAATAATATGGCCTTTGGCGGCAAAAGTTCAGCACCGTTAGGCACAATTGAGCAATAAATAATATGGCCTATGACTGTCAAGAGTTCAGCACCGTTGGGTACAGTTGAGCAATAAATAATATGGCCTAAGGCTATCAATGTTCAGCCCAGTTTAGCACGGCTAAGCAATCAGTTAATAGCCTGTGACTGTCAAAAGTTCAGCACCGTTAGGCACCATTGAGAAATATATAATATGGCCTGCAACACTACCATACTATATGTAATCACACCTGCATATATACCCCTGGGTGTGCCGTACCACTTCCACTAATTATATTCTAACTCCTTAACACTAGAGTAAATGATGGCCATCTTACAGTATAATATTACGTCCAGGTTTCTTTTACCCGGGGTAATCCCCTTCTACTATTACACATCTAAATGACTAAATAACAAATAACATAATGCCGTATAGGTACGGTGTGCTAGGATTAGCATTCATAATACTGGGTGTTGGGCACCCCTGATCGATGAAATAATGTCAAGATTATGTGAGGCTTAGCAGTCCAAATATATTCACTCGGAACTAATGACGATGCGTGGGAAGATATTTGCTAGAAGTTAAAGAACCTGGTCTCGGACATCCCTGTGACAGGTGTTCCACGTCACGTTCCCCTAGACACACTCGGTCCAGCTGCCACGCCCGACAAAGTCCGCTGCACGGCCTCGAGCGCCTGAGTTCCGACAGGGAAGAACGCCCCCACCAAAGAAGACACTAGGATGAGCCACAAGGTCCACAGGCCTGCTCGAGGAATCCTAGCAGGACGTCGTTCTGGCCCTAGCTAGGTCTAGCCCTAATGATCTTTGGCTCCTGGCCCTGCACTAAGTTCCTGAAGGAGGGACAAATAAGAGTTACCTCCTGTCAACTAATACAATACCTAGCTAATAAATTAAACATAATAATGGACAAGGCTTACCGCTAAACGGAACAAATAGTGTCTCAGAAGACACACAGAAGACCACGGTCCGACCACAAACTTGGACGACCACAGAAAGACAAGCTCACTCCACGAGCAACTTGGCTGATAAGCCTAAACGAGATCCGCCCCCCTAGAGGCCTTCTCAATCCACAAACACACTGCCCTGCGAGCGCGTCAAAACGTTAACAAGGAAAAATACGGCGGGAAGTACAAAGCGCGCGCGAACTCAAACTAAACAACTGAAACTAGGGGGCATAAAAATAGAGGCTGGGCGAATGTACAGAAAAACCCTGTCCGGTTTGACTCTCACTCTAGAAACTTAGTAATTAGTAATAGGGGACAGCCTAATAGTAATTAAAACGTTTCAAGACATCTAACTGAACACATTTAGAAGAAAGAGAATCCACCGCCATGCGCGGTGGAGGCCGAACAAGAGCGGAAAACAGCACAGCACATAAACCGTGTCAAGGCTCTAATCTCACATTGAACAGAACCTAGCACTTTCTGAACATTAACTTATCAGGGTGCACGGACGGAACGGAAGGAGCACAACACTGAGATGACGAGCGCTGCTCTGACAAGCAGGACAGAACAAGAGAACTAAACCTTCCAGTCTGGACAGAACAGCAACCTCCTGAAGTGGCTAACAATAAACAGAATGATGAATGAGAACGAGGACACAGCAAAGACTTGAACAAGCAACACATACAGCAGCAACAGAAGCTAACTCTGTGTACTGAGGAGGCCCAATGAGCAATGAGCAATCAGAGCGAAGAGCGCGGACAAAACACGTCCGCCTGGAACAAGAAACAACAGACGACTGCGAGGCGAGGCTCTCTGCTGTGCTGTGTGCTTGCAGGTAGAAGTGAAAAGGTGCGGGGCGGCGAGGTCATATCGAAGGTGCACGCAAGGTGCACTGACGTTTTTTCAAATCGCGTTGATGTCAATGGCGCATGTGCTTTTAGGTGTGTAATTAATTTGTTATGAGTAATATATGGAGATATGTAGTGAGGCTCATCTTGACGACACTACATTGTCGCAGATTTAACATTTTCAGGGATTTTTCTTTTACTATGGACAACTGTAAAATGGTACATTTCGCTTCAAAATCAATACGTGTAAATAAATACAGTGGCCATGCAATCGATCTACAATTGGCGTTGAATGTCTGCATTGCTGTTTGAATATGTTCATAAGTCAGCCGTTTTTATTGAGACGCAACTAAGAGTCTGAAAATCTTTGAGCATGAGGAGTTTAAATGCACTATATCAATGTTTCGCAGTTTTTAATATACTGGTAGGTCTGTTGTGCATTCTCCTGAGACGTCTGTCACCAGCCTGTGTAGATGGCGGTCAAAAGGTGCGGGTCGGCGAGGTCATATCGATATTGCATGATGACATTTGCACATGAACTCCAAGATGTGTTTGATTTAGATATCCTCTTCAGTAAATTAAACCAGTTTTATAAATTAAATGTATAACTCTATACAACAACAAAAAACAGCACAGAAACCAGCACCACTATAGTGTGTCAAACCTCTAATCTCGCACTGAACAGAAGAAAAAACTACCAAACATAAACTGCTCAACCTGTGCGGACGGAATAGACGAAGAACAACACTGAGATCACACGCTTTACTGAGTAGCAACTTAACCTTTCAGTCTGGACGGAACAGACATTCTCTTAAAGATAACAGACATCTAACTGAACACATTCAACAGAAACAGAAACCAATGTTATGTGCTGTGCAGTCTGAACAAGAGCGGAACTAAGAACGGAAAAAGCACTCAGGGCTCTTATTTCACATTGAACAGACAGAGCCTAGCACTTTCTGAACATACAACTCCTCAGGCTGCAAGGACGGAAAGACGGAGCGCTTCTCTGACAAGCAGGATAGAATAAAGAGAGAACTAAACCTTACAGTCTGGACTGAAAATACAACTTCCTGAAGTGACAAAACATTAAACAGAACGATGAATGAGAACGAGGACACAGCAAAGACTTGAACAAATATTACTACATTAGCAACAGAAGCTAACTCCATGTACTGTGGAGGCCAATGAGACCAGAGCAAAGAGCGTGGACAAAAACACGTCCGCCTGGGACAAGAACAACAGACCGACTGCGAGGCGAAGCTCTATGCTGTGTACGTGCAGGTTGTAGTCAAAAGGTGCGGGGCGGCGAGGTCATATCAAAGCTGCACGCAAGGTGCACTGACGTTTTCCAAATCGTGGTGATGACAATGGCGCATGTGCTTTTTGTGTCATCAGGTACTATTTCAATTAGTTCAATGCGCTCTAGCGCCATCATAGTTGTGGTATTTGTTGTAGTAGAAATAGCCACTGGCTTCACTATGAATTGGAGTTGCGCTCTCGCGCCATCATAGTTGTAGTATTTGTTGTAGTAGAATTAGCCACTGGCCTCTCTATGGATATATTATATACTCTTGGAGAAATAAAACATGGCCTGAGTAGAATCCTAAGTTTTTTTTATTTTCTTTCCCATTATCCCGAATCATCCAGAACAGGCCTGCTACATCCAAGTAAAACATGGTGGCAAGCGGAAAACTAGTTTAATAAGGCGGCTTTCAAGGTATAAATGAAGATAATCCGTTGGGGATTTTGAATTATAATTGAAGACATAGGATGGAGGAACAAACAACCACATGTCAAGTCACAATACAACCTCCAACAAACTTTTCTTTCAAACCTCAATAGTGGATGCAATGGAAGAAAAGGTACAACAGGTTCAGATCTACATCTGGAATCGATCTTCAATCCAGTAAAAGACAGGAAGATAACCTAATATATTACATGGGGGAGAAGGCAGAAAAAATTCTTGCCTCATTTAAGTTGTCAGAAACTAATGAGGGCACCTATACAGTGGTTATAGAAGAGTTTGAGAAATACTTTCTGCCCCAAAGAAATGTAATAAATAAAAGGGCGTGTTCTTTAAGGCGGAAACAGCTGTCAGGGGAGACTGTTGACATGTTCACAACAGCTCTTCACACACCGTCACTAACATGCAAATGGGAGGACCTGACTAGCAGCATGATGCTTATGACTCTCATTATCAGAATGAGTGATCAAAAACTCAGTGATAAACTTCAGTTAGATCCGAAACTAACATACGAGAAGGCCCTTCTACGAATAAGACAATCTGAAGAGATTGCAAGACAAAGAACTGTCTTACACAATGATGTAAGTAGGCAGACAGTAAATCTAGGGTTAGATGAAGTAGGCCTAGGCCGAAAACAAACTAATGGTGGGCCTAAATCACCAGGTCAAAGCAAGTACAAGGGAAAAACTGGGATAAGAAGCCTAAACCTAACCTCAAAGACCCAACATGATCGAAGAAGTGTAGTTGGTGTGGGTTTACACTAATCATGGAAAAGACCGCAGTGCATGTCCAGCAAAAGACGCCAAATGCAACGAATGTGGAATCAACGGCCACTATGCAAAGGCCTATCGCCGCAAGAAAGTACACGAAGTTGCAGCAAGCCAAGATGGTGACGAGGCAGACTGTGTGTTCATTGGCAGTGTTAACACATGCAAGTCCGATCCAAGGGTGGTACTGGTGAAAGTCGGAATGAGCGAAATCTCGTTCAAAATCGATACCGGTGCGGATGTCACTGTTCTCAGTCAGATTGGAGGGATATATACATGATGCTTTTTAAAATAAACAACATGCGGTTGCGATCTTTATCGATTTGGAAAAGGCCTATGACACCACATGGAGATACGGAATTTTAAAAACTTTATATGCCTGGGGAATAAAAGGTCATATGCCAATTTTTATAGCGGATTTTTTAACCATACATACACACCATCGATGGCGGATGCAAGGGAGTGTAAGTGGTGCAAGAAAACAGGAAAAAATGCTGATCATTAGTGTTACCAGTCAGATTTTATCAGTAATGTGCTAGTTTTGTAGACAAAAGTGAAATGTTAGTATAGTATTGTTAGTGGACCTGGGAAAGGTGAGATTATCGCGTAAACGTGAGTTAGAATGAGTGTTTGGTAAAGGACACCTTAGCCTAGGAATAGGCTCCGCCCACGCCTACGCAGGGGGGTGAGACTCGACGCTGAATCCGCATGGTTTGGTTGATTTCCGTGCTGTATTCCGACAATCGGTAGACTCCACGAATCTTTCGATTCCGTCTGCTATATAGCTGTCGGAAACACTTCCGACGGTTGAAAATTTGTAAACAATAGGGATGGGACGTTTAAACGTTTAAACGTTTAGTGGACGGTTAGAGGTTATTAAATTCGCAAAACGTTTAGTAAAAAAAAAAAAAAAAATTTTTTTTAATGAAATGTTATTTTGTTATCACTTTTGGAGCCTACACAAACACGAGCTAACAGATAAGGCCGATAATTTTCTAAAAATGCTCAATTTTGGTGGAGGTGCCGGGTCCCAGGCTGTATTAAGACATCTTGTATGTTACACATGGTGGAAGTGCCGAATCATTTAATGCAAGAGGTGAGAATTAAACAGTTGTTAGTTATTCGTCGGCCGGTCAGAAGTACAAAATTACAATTTTTGTTCCAAGGTCTCAGCAAACCTAAATTGGTAAAAAAAAAAAAAAAAATGTTTTTTTTTTTTTTGAAAATAGGGGTTGAACGTTTAAACGTTTAAACGCGATTAGTTCATAGGGTTAAACGTTAACGAAATAAAACGCTTTTTCCCATCCCTAGTAAACAACAAAATCCTCCATTTTTATTTCGATAACATAGCATCATATCTTGCTTAAATACCGGGATATTCCTTGATTTGTTGGTCCACAGTACACTAATTTGAAACTTTATAAATTGTTTATTGTTGCACAATATTTTGTTTTCATTATTATTAAGTTATAAAGTAATAATTAACAATCATACCTCAAAGTTGACGTTGTTTGCTTTTACAAGATAAAAAGACAAAACACGGCTGCACAGAAACTCACTGACTTAAAAATATGCAGCTTGCTGGTTTCTTCTACATAAGCATGGCGGTGGACACTAATAATTTTTATAACGAAGCTTCCGATTGGCTTAACAATGGTTAAATCCTTGCCACAGCCGCAAGTCACGGAATGATTCCGAAAATCGGAAACGAAACTCGAGTCTACCAAATGTCGGAAATGTTTCTTTATGGACGGAATCAGATAATTCAAAACCACGTGGAAGTCGAGTATAGTCGAGTCTCACCCCCCAAGTTAGGAAACCAGACAGCAAGCAACTACATGAAACTGAAGGAAGGGAACAATCAAGGTGACGTGCTGGATAAAATTAAAGAGTATGAGAAGAAAGATGAGGAACGGGTGAAAAAAGGTAAGGAGATAAAACAAAAGCAAAAAGAAATCTGTGGAAACTGCCAAAAAGAATTTGATGATGAATATGCTGAGGTCAACTCTGTACAATGTGAAGGTGCCTGTGGAAGTTGGTTCCACAGGAAGTGTGCTGGCTTGAGTGATGCAGAGTTTAAATTACTAATAAAGATGCAAAATATTCTATGGTTTTGCAAAAAGTGCTTAGAGACTCAAAAAAAGTGTGACCAATGAGTATAAACTGTACTGTAAAAGGTATGATGAAAGCAATAATAACAAGATCGACAAACTGACGCAAGAAGTCCAGAAGGTTGGCCCACAGCAAGGGAAAGAGTCAGATGAACTTAGTCCAAGAAGGGGCCTAGAAGACTACACAGACCGGCCTAGGATGATGGAAAAACAACAAGCTTACGTACAGTGAAGTAACACAGAAGAAAACAAGAGACGATAACCTAATAGTAATAAACCTAAGAATAGAGAGGAAATGAGACAGGACACAGTTTAAAATTTAAAGAAGGCAGTTAATCCAACAACACTTAAACTAGGGATTTAAGACAATGAAGAAAGTCGGTCAAGGAGACCTAATTGTAGGATGTGATACCAAAGAAGAATGCGAGAAACTACTAGAAGAGACGAGAGAAAAGATGGGGAAAATATGTAGTTGCTAAGCACGTAAGAGCGGAACTATTCAAGGTGCTAATCATAGGAGTACCTAAGCAGTCGCTAAAAAAAGAAATCACAGAGTGGAAGAAGAAATTGCAAATAAAAATGATATCACACAAGTTAGGATTGTGCACCAGAAAAACAACTACTATGGCAACTCTGTAAATCTAGTCCAAGAAATTCGAAATGAAGACAAGGTGAAATTAATTAACAACCAAGCAAAAATGGAGTGGAAAATGTGTAAAGTAGTAGAGAGCATATGGGTGAAACGGTGCTACAAGTGCTGCGGGTATGGGCATACCAGCAAAGAATGCAGTAATGACATAGCATGTAGGTACTGCGGGGGGACCCACGCATATGCGGAATGCGTAGCAGACGTAAAAGCGTACATTAATCGCATTAGAGAAAACACTAATTACAAAACTAAGTAAACATACGGGACATGAATCCCGGGATAAAGAGTGCCCGTGTTACAAAAGGATAATAAGGAATGTCATATACAGAGCTGATATTGGTCACAACAATGTGAGTGATACAAAAACAAACATTGGACAGAACAAGACTGCAGAAGGTGGCTTATCATAGCAACCAAGGTCGGCCGGTAATGAACAAGTTAAAATGAACAAGTAATCAACTAGTCCACATAAGCGGCCGGTTACGGCAGCGAGCTTGAGCGAGGCCTTCCTCGGCTGGAGCCAGCCTAGCAGGTAGCCCTGCAGTGAAGTCACCAAGGCGGACTAGGCGCTACGCAGGGCAATAGTAAAAGCGTGATTATTTGAGTTCCATAAGTCTTTGCGACCTAGATTTTTATATTGTTCTGAATTGAATCAAGGCATCTTCTGAGTAGCTTGTGATGCAAACCGAGACAATTCCTTTAATATCAATATGTACAATAAATTAATTATTATTGTGAGCATCATTTGTCAATGTAATTGCATTTTTTATGTTCATAAATGTATTCCTATGTTTGTTTATGTACTATCTATAACTATCTATAACATTTCTTAACCTTAATCTTAGGACCACCTTATTCATTTCACTCCACCTATCTCTCTCTCTAGAGAAACGGGCGGAAGTGTTTACTGTTACTCTGTATTAGTCAAATGAATAAAAAATTACTTGCTTGCTATGATGTGGCATATAGAGTAGAGTTCTCTTCAAGTAGCTTAAAGGAAACCACTATCGTGGAGGACAAACTCACTCAACCTTCACCGGGGCGAAAAAATGTGTCTGTGTATGAGAAATTTCAGCAAGACATCCCAGTACAAGATTCCAATAAATTGGGCGAAATAGAACATTCAAATTATGTAGATTTTGACCAGCAGATTTTCATCTAGTATTGATAGCTTAGAGGATATCACACGGTCTGATCCAAGAAGTGGACTCGGTACCTACATAGTAAAATTGAACGTGGTTTAAAAACCTTTGAAGTTTTTAGTCCTGTGTCATTATTGAGAAAACTGGTTTCCGTACCACATGGCAAAGCACCATTACAAATAATAGAACGCAATCAAAGTATTTCTACAATTTCCAAGCTTCATCAACAGGATATAATTTTAGTTTGATTCCTTATACCAAGGTAAAACACATTTTGTATGATAAAGCAATGCCCATGAACGTCGGGTTTCGTAAATCCTTCCTACAGGGTGAAGCAATTACTGATGTACGACTTAATCGCTGCTCGACTCCACGTGCCAGAATATTTTTGAAGAAAACTTGCCAGAACCAGAGATAAGAAATCTTCGTAAGACATCAATAAAAAAAATTCTGCTGATAGCAATCTTCCAGCTAGGCCTAGTGAAGATCACTCAGCGTCACAGCCTCCGCATTACGTAATAGCGGATTTAAAGTGCTTGACACGGCTGGTAGACAAGTTTCCTTGTTCTAACTCATGATCCAATGATATTCTTCCTTACCCAGGTCTGGCATTTTGGTGAACGCGATTGCGTCCAGTCCGCGCATGACGTAATCAAGATCGGCATCACACAGAAAAGTTTGGCATTGCTTCACAGAGGAAGCTGCTAAGGGGGAAACATCAAATGGAAATCTATATGTTGTGACAACTCGTTTCATTGGTTTTCTTGCGAATGTCTGAAGAACTAGTTTAAACGTCTCCCAGATAATTAAACTCCCTTAAAATATTCCACGGCGCAGTGGTGTGGGGAGCAGTAGGGCAATGCCCCCCCCAAGTTTGGTCCAGGGGAGAGGGACGGGGGGAGCAATGCCCCCTCAAGAATGGTCCAGGGGGGGGGGCAGGGGGGGCAAAACTGACGCGAGTTAAATATTAATTCCAGATTTTCCGTAGTAAATATGCAAATACAGGTAAAACGAATATGTTTTGCATGTATGCTTCGTGATTACAAACCAAACAGACTGAGACCAACACTGAGATAAAGAAAAATTCAAAAACAAGCAGGACAAAATAAAGAGCGACACTGAACCACCTTTCAGTCTGGACAGAACAGACAACCAGCTTCTGTTAACAAACATTAAATATAACGATGCGTGGCCATAGCAACCAAGACTTGCTCAAACAACACATTCAGCAGTAACAAAAGCAGACACATTGAATTGTGGTGGCCGAACAAGACTAAACCGAAACGCAGAGACAAAACACGTCCGCTGACGACAAGAACAACAGACCGACTGCGTACGAGAGACGGCTGTGAGGCAGAGTGCGAGAACAGGTGGTAGTCAAAAGGTGCGGGGCGGCGAGGTCATATCGGTTCTGCACGTCAAGTGCAATAAACTTTGTCAAAATTACGTTGATACGGTAGGACAAAGCTCTGAGAAGTGCAATTTATTAATTGAAAGTGATATTTGAAATGTAGCGAGGTTCATCGTGATGATACTACATTGTCGCAGATTTTGCCTTATCCATGGATTCCATGGGAAACGTGTACAAGAAACCGGTACAATAATTAGCCTTGGATTTAGGTATATAAGATAACGCAAAATGCTTATTTCATACCCATCTCATTTCATAATTGGCCATGTTATTTTTGTCTTACCTAAAAAAAAAACGAGACACAGGCCCAGAGTTATGCAAAGCACAGTGTAAGAACAGATGATGTTTTCAATACTAAAAATATTGAATTTTGTATTTTCCGTTATTTGATCAAAGTAGTTTCTGACCCTGACTTTAGTACAGTATTGAATTTTTGTTGTGAACCTACTCATATGTTCTTTTTTGTTTCAGGCACTATTAAAAATAGATGGAGAGGTGCGGCTGGTGAAACCATAAAGGATATCGAGCGCGCAATCCAGTATTGGCTTACCCACATAAACCAACGGATAGCGCGAGACCACATAAACATGCAAAGAAATGAAGAAGACGTATAATGCCAACTCGCGCTGTCCGCAAACTGCATTGCAGCCGCGTGATGCAGGCTAGATTAAAGCTAGAGAGAAGTATTAACGTGTTGCTTATATTGAACTTGAATTATAAAATGGATGGAAAAAGAAACAGATAGTCCAGTTTAGAATCGAATATCCGTTTGCATTTTGTTGAGACAGATTTGTTATGATTGATTATTGTAGAGGGTCACTAGTAGATGAGAAATCGCGAGTATATATTTTTTCTATGTTGGGTTCTTGGAGCCAAATTTGTATTTTGGAATTTTCATACTTTTGGCAATTACTTCTCCAATATCGCGCGAATCGAAAAAATTTAAATTGCATTTCCATTTGATTGTTCAATAGGAATAAGATAACAACGGTTAGATTTGATTTATAGTAGAAATGTACAGTCACTGACAAAAGTTCTGATAACATGTGTTTATTTTACAATACACGACCTGTTCCTAATGTGGAAAGTTGTTTGCGAATTATTCATTTGGAACTATAATTCATGAAATCTAATTACGTATCTTTTGAATGGACTAGCGTTTTTGTATCTTTAAAACTATGGAAAATAGGGGTGGTTTAGAAATCTCGTCGATTTTGAGCATAGAGATTTTATGCTGCGAAATCTCAAATCTGTGTATCTTTTGAGAGGTTTGGTAGTATTCAAGAAGGCGGTGGAACTCTTTTAGCAAAGTAATTGTTGTAAAAAGACAGTTGAATGATGGATGGTAATGAATACGGGAGGAAAATGGATTTAAATGTGAAATAGGCCGAGCCTTAATTTGGTAAGATGACTATTAAATAATATATATTTTAAAAGGGACCACAGGACTTTCACTAGTTTAAACCTATGCGTTTTGACCTCACATGTGTTTAAAATTTTACATAAACTATCTCGCATCAGTTAAAAATACTTATTTTTGTAGCCATAGAGATTAAGTTTTTATTGTAGCTATATAGTCCGGGGTCTATACGCAAATTTGAGGTCGAACCTTGGACAAATTGCAACAGAAGCGAATTTGGTATCATTGGATTCAGAAAACAAAACTTAATAATCCATAAAGAAACCCCTAAAATCCCCAAAGGGTGGCGGGGGTCTAATCATCCCCTTAATGAAAGTGTAATAAAATTGAATTTAAAAAAAATGAGTAAATGAAACCTAGTATCCATTGTATGTCATCAAAGCTTTTTCAAGGGTTTTTCGAAAAAAAAATATGACAATTGTTCAAAATTAATTTTGTGTCCAGCAGAGGTCAATGAAGGTCAAATTTTAAATTTTTTCAATGTAATTTGGTAAACGTTTTTTTATTGGCACAATAATGTTTTATGATTGTCTCATTGTTTTAAATAATAAGTAAATAGACCACACTTGATACGGTAGGCCTTTAAGTCAATCATGGCAGAAAAAGGTTATTATTACAATCTGTAGGGCCATGAACCTACGAGTATGTAGTCAAAAATCTGTTTACTTACGTTAAAGTCGGTATATCAACTTGGAAAAACTTTTAATATGTTAAAGGTGTTGATGTTTTAGAACGTTGGTTACAAGGGAAAAAATCCCAAAAAATTCTGCTGCGCTCGGCAGCGATTTTAGTGGTTTTCCGGCCGAACGTGGAATGACGTCATTGTACGCCCGGCTCGCTGGCTGACTTGAGCTTCGTATGCGCGCTCGGTCCCCCGCCCCGCATAAAGAGATAACATTGCAGTATAGTATCATCATTCAATAGTGCGGTGAAAGAATGTGCATCAGCTGAAGTAATAGTGTAATAATATCGATGCTATATTATAATAATGTATGTTAGTCTAAATATAAAATGGTGATCAAGTGCAGGTGAATATAATAATAATAATAGAAAATAAATTACACAAACAGCTATCATTTCATCGGTTTCCAAACTGTGATAAGTTATCATAAGCATACCAGCAAATATTGTCATACTTGTCTTTATTTTTCATATAAAATATTTATTTTATATTTTTCCGTGCACATTTTGTCCTAATATTGTGAGCAAATGCATGTATATGCAATAACCATCATATGTAGAATCATTCAAAATCAATGATAATAAACAGTCATTCTTTATACAAGAGCGTTGTGCGCGAGTTTCACCCAACTTAAGCCCCAAACCATCTAGCAGACAATCACATTAGAAATAGAACCTTCCTAACACGACTGTACATGACACAAGCATGCACTCACATTTATCTGAGCGGTCGTAAACACCCAGCGCGCAATCTGTGTTGTATACGTGATAAGTTATGCGATACTTGAGGATACTTCTTTCCACGCACTTACCAACGCACTCGTATTCAAACAAATACATATCATTTCTAATAAAGAAAACACAGATGACGATAGGGTGAGATGCCAACCCCCCCCCCCCCCCAAACATGCACAAACACACATATCACACATTCACAACATGAATAATGTATTGCTGCATGAACGTACTGCTAAAACGTATATATCAATAAATGTTTCATATTTGGTACCTAGATCATAATGTAATGTGAATTTGACATACAAAATAACATGTTTTACACAGGTGCCCTAGAATCTTACCACAAAGAAAGACTCAAGTATCTTCCAAAGCGAGTTCACTATCCATACGAAGGAATAGAAGCACGTGGTATACTCGCTATACTTGATCATAATCATCATAACTGATAATAATTCATCATCATCATCATATCATCATCTTCATCATAATTGGTGCTCTACAAACGAAATGCACAGCTGCGAGAAATCGACTGATTGGGTCTTGAAAGCCGAGTACTTCGTAACGCGAGCCGGCCGCGGACCGGCTACACGCTCGGGTCGACTCGATGAGTGGCCGTACAGTGACGTCATTTTTAGGCCACTAGTTTTCGTGCAGTGATATTTTAAAACTCTATTTACTTAGCAACCAGATGTCCGATCAAGCTGCATCTAAGATCTATTTCCGTGAAATTGAATGGTTCAAGATATGCTATGAAGTGCTACCAAGATGAGATAATTCCTTTAAGGCGCACTCAAATCATGTTACGTAATAATGTAATTCGCCGATAGAGGTTTCTCAAGTACTACACATCAAGACTATATTTTGGGACTTACCTGGATCAAAACTTACACTTTAAAATCCTTACTGAAGATTTTATCCATGGATTTTCTTAAATATATTCGTTAAAATCACAGATTAAGCCCCTTAATATAGCCCTAAGATAAGTTGTTTCCACCAAATTTACACCCCATAAGTAGTAGGCATTGAGGTTGTCTACGGGGAGATTTTATTTCGCAAAATCTAGTACCTAGGTGCCCGCTATAGGGTACTGTACACTCAGGTACCTCGTTAAAAAACAAGTTTTTTTTTGCGTTTTCGGTGTGTTTCCAAGCCTCCACAAAACGTGAAATGAACTTTGAATACGTCATAATCAGTCCTATTTAGGTACCTGGCAACCCATGCTAATTTTGGTTGGGGAGCGATCATTCCTACTGAGTTAAATATGGGATGAAAAATTTTCAAAAAACGTTTATTTAACTCCTTTGAATTAGGCACCTGGCAGAGGAATTAAAAAAGCGATTTTGATAATTTTTCATCCAATTTTTAACTCGGAAGGAATGATTGCACCCCAACCTAAATAAGCATGGGTTGTCAGGTACCTAAATAGGTCTGATTATGACGTATTCAAAGTTAATTTCCCGTTTTGTTTAGGCTTGGAAACACACCGAAAACGCAAAAAAATTGTTTTTTTAACGAGGTACCTGAGTGTACAATACCCTATAGCGGGCACCTAGGTACTAGATTTTGCGAAATAAAATCTCCCCGTAGACAACCTCAATGCCTACTACTTATGGGGTGTAAATTTGGTGGAAATAACATATCTAAGGGCTATATTATTAAGGGGCTAAATCTGTGATTTTAATGATTTTTTTAATGGATATTGCTTTACGTCTCATATTTATGCAACGTGGCTAATCGAGACGAAGGGAGGGATGTAAGGGATGACGCGGGGGGACAAGGGGTGGACAGGCCTGTGCTGGTCAGAACCAGCCACAAGCATATAGGGAGGGCATGGGTTCCCCCACGTCGTGGTCGTCTCCGTCTGTGTCATCATCCGTCCGTGTTGTCTTTGTCGTCGCCGTCGGGGAGGTAGTCAAAGGGAAGGGGTTCCCCAACGACGACCCAGAGCTCGCCATTAGTTTCAGGGAGTGAAACTCCCCTATTCACGGGCCAAACCGCGAGAAGGTGTCGAGTTGGAATTTGAAGGCCCGTGATTTTAATGAATATATTTAAGAAATACATGAATAAAATCTTTAGTAAGGATTTTAAAGTGTGGGTTTTGCGTCCCAAAATATAGTCTTGATGTATAGTACTTGAGAAACCTCTATCGGCGAATTACATTGTTACGTAACATGATTTGAGTGCGCCTTAACGTAAGTTAACAGATTTTTGACTACATACTCGTAAGTTCATGGCCCTACAGATTGTCATAATAACCTTTTTCTGCCATGATTGACTTATACCGTATCAAGTGTGGCCATTTACTAATTATTTACAACAATGAGACAATCTTAAAACATTATTGTGCCAATAAAAAAACGTTTACCAAATTACATTGAAAAAATATAAAATTTGACCTTCATTGACCTCTGCTGGACACAAAATTAGTATAATTAGTAGTAATAGTTTATGTAAAATTTTAAACACATGTGAGGTCAAAACGCATAGGTTTAAACTAGTGAAAGTCCTGTGGTCCCTTTTAAAATACATATTATTTAATAGTCATCTTACCAAATTAAGGCTCGGCCTATTTCACAATTAAATCCATTTTCCTCCCGTATTCATTACCATCCATCATTCAACTGTCTTTTTACAACAATCACTTTGCTAAAAGAGTTCCACCGCCTTCTTGAATACTACCAAACCTCTCAAAAGATACACAGATTTGAGATTCGCAGCATAAAATCTCTATGCTCAAAATCGACGAGATTTCTAAACCACCCCCATTTTCCAGAGTTTTAAAGATACAAAAACGCTAGTCCATTCAAAAGATACGTAATTAGATTTCATGAATTATAGTTCCAAATGAATAATTCGCAAAAATTTTTCCACATTAGGAACAGGTCGTGCATTGTAAAATAAACACATGTTATCAGAACTTTTGTCAGTGACTGTACATTTCAACTATAAACCTAATCTAACCGTTGTTATCTTATTTCTATTGAACAATCAAATGGAAATGCAATTTAAATTTTTTCGATTCGCGCGATATTGGAGAAGTTATCGCCAAAAGTATGAAAATTCCAAAATCCAAATTTGGCTCCAAGAACCCAACATAGAAAAAATATATACTCGCGATTTCTCATCTACTAGTGACCCTCTACAATAATCAATCATAAAAAATCTGTCTCAACAAAATGCAAACGGATATTCGATTCTAAACTGGACTAAGAGTGGGTAATTTTTCACCTCTAGAGAGGAGCTTATTAATAGAGATTGTGGAGTCATTAACATCAGTAGTGGAAAATAAAAAAAAACAATGCAGTAACTTGGAAGCAAAAGTCATCTGCATGGGAACATATTGCCACAGAATTAAATTGTCAGCGGGGCAGCCCACAGGAGCCACAAGTCACTAAAAATTAAATGGAATGCAATTTTAAAAAATGGAAAAAAAGATCACAGCCATAGAAAAGAAGGATATTGTGTTAACAACGGGCGGAGGCACTGCCAATCTTCTCACAAAATAATCTGACAGTGAAACTGTGCGCTCCATAATGTCAGTTAGCTTTAAAGGGACTGACGAACCCCTACGACAGCAATCGCAGTGTGGCTGCAGCAGCTGCTGAAAGTATGTATAGACCTAAGCTAGGCCTAGGACTAGTTGTAGCCAAGCCTAGCATAGGCATAGGCTAGGCTATTAGGCATATATCTTAATTAAAATTACAGATAGGCTAAAGGCCTATGCCCTATTGCTTTATTGTCTGGTCACAAACAAAATATTAAATATAAATTTATTTTCTTAAGTGTGAGCCCATTTACAGAAGAAGGAATCGAAAGTGGAGAAGAATACATAGATGGAGAATACGATTGGCCTAATGACACTGAAGACCAACCGGGAGAAATAAGCGTAAGTCCTATGCTACTTTAACACAAAATGGTATCATAATGATTACATACAGCGTAAGCATAAGCATAAGCGTAAGTAAGGCTGTGACTTGTTTCAGTTTAAATGGTGCATTTTTGGTATTATCATTTAAATGAGTGAATTGTTGTTTCATTGAGTTTTTATACATGAATTTAGTGTTAAAAGATAGCTAGGAAGCATTGAAACCTCAGGTACCGTTATCTCGTGAGTACCCACAGTATTTAATACGCATTATAAGTTTTAAATATTGCATTTTTCACGGATATTTTATGTTGACATTTCGTATCTAACGAAAACAAAGGATATTGTTTATTTTCAATTACTATAACCAACAACATGACAGCTACAAAACACGAGGCATTTTTTGAACTATTGCTTAAGAAAATGTCAATAAGTAACATTGAATTTGAGTTCATGAAATATGACATTTCCCCAAAGGGTATATACAGCAACAGAGGAATGCTTGAGAAATTATTTCATACACTAATTAATAAACGTAAAGTTGACGTTTATCAGGCGCTCGATACTTACGTTGCAACGGGTCAAGCTGAAGCATTTCAAGTTAGGCCTAGATCTAATAAATTGGACCTACATAAGTCGACTGAAACTTTGCCGAAAATTCTTTCACAAAACTATACTACAAACAAAGATTTGCAACACAGCCACAGTAGGCCTATTGATGAAGAAATGTTAGAACTTAAGAAGAAATTACTAGATTCAATGGATAACCAAGAAAAATTATATACTATTGTTGACAATCAAGAGGGTATTATAGATAATTTGAAAACAAGATGCAATAACTATAAAGAGCTTTTTGAAATTTACAAAGTAAAACTAAACATCGTCGAAAAAAAACTGGAACTTTCTACTCAATCTAAATGTTATAACCAACTACAGCCTTGTGTGCTGTCAGAAATCGGCACAAATAACGCCGGTAGTAGTGAGATTTCAATTGAATTAGATCCACTATGTAATGGCAGTAAACCCTCTGCCTCGTTGCAGTGGCGCAAACACTCTATTGAATCAGCCAATCTCCCTTTAATATCAAGTGAAGGTAGACCTCGTGGATCAATCCATGTGCAACATCAGAAGCTTAGACCTACTCTTGGTCCGCGCAAGTCAACGTATACACAAGAGCAACCTAAAGTGCGTATGTTTAGTGACAGCCATGGACGTGAGCTAAGCCATAGAATCACATCTCAGCTATCTGGAAACTATGAAGTCTATAACATTTGCAAACCTAATGCAATGCTGAAAATGTAGTTGAAGACGTCCCTTCTTCCATGCCTATCTTAAACTGCCGAGACAGGACTATTATAATTGCTGGCACAAATAACATGCCAAATGACTGTGAAGCGATTGTGGATGATATGAAAAAACTTATTAAAATCCCACGGTCGTGTCCTCTGATCATAGTTGGTATACCATTTAGATATGACACGTTAAATTTCAACAAAGAATCCTAGACATCAATCAGACTATTTATAAATTCATCACTGCACAAAAAAATTGCTTTTTTGTGGACATGTCTGTAATGAAACAATCAGAGTTACTGTGCACTGCAGTTTGCACCAAAATGCTGGTGGTAAATCCAAACTAACATCCCTACTGGCAGAGATTATTAATGCACGAAATGACGCGGGGGGACAAGGGGTGGACAGGCCTGTGCTGGTCAGAACCAGCCACAAGTATATGGGGAGGGCAGGGGTTCCCCCACATCGTGGTCGTCTCTGTCTGTGTCATCATCCGTCCGTGTTGTCTTTGTCGTCGCCGTCGGGGAGGTAGTCAAAGGGAAGGGGTTCCCCGACGACGACCCAGAGCTCGCCATTAGTTTCAGGGAGTGAAACTCCCCTATTCACGGGCCAAACCGCGAGAAGGTGTCGAGTTGGAATTTGAAGGCCCACAGACGTACGACGGTGCCTCTGTGATGTCTGGACACCTAACTGGACTTCAGGCGAGAGTAAAACAGCAGTGTCCAGAAGCATTATTTGTGCATTGCTGTGCACACCGACTCAATCTCGTGTTATCCCAAGCGGTATCAAACATATCTGAATGCAAGATTTTCTTTAAAACTCTAAGTGGATTTTCAAGCTTTTTTGGGAGATCATCTTCCCGCACTGAAGAGTTGGATAGAGAAGTAAAAAAAAGGTTTCCGTCTGTTGCACCTACAAGGTGGAGCTACAATGGACGACTTGTTCATACTCTTTTTGAGTACAGGGAAGATGTAGATAGAGGTTTAGGCCCTAGGCCTAGGCTTGGTTTTACTTTTATGTAATTGCAAATAATAGGCTAACTGTTTGGGATTTTCATTTTTCAGAATGCTTTGGGCAAAATACACCACGGGCAAAGCAACCTAACTTGCTAACCAGCTACCTGCGCAGGGATTCTACTTCTAGCGAGCCTACGCCTACGTCTTCTAACGCAAGTCGAGATACGCCTACTGTAAATCTTCTCCAGCCTACTGTGATTCAGCTATTTAATAAGAACAAACGATTTCATGCCCATCATCCCAGAGCTCTCAAAACAACAGAACTACTAGCACAAATGATTGCGTTGGATAACCAGCCATTTTCAACAGTTGAAGATACAGGATTCCAGCGTGTAATCAACTTCCTTGAACCCCGATACAAAATACCTGGACGTAATTTTTTTTCATCTATGGCCATACCGAAACTCTATGAAACAACCAAAATTCAGTTCATGAAATGTTACGTAATGTTGAGCAAAATATGTTAAGCATTACTCGGACATGGTTCCCAGCAAAGACGATACTTGAGCT
>JAMZAV010005844.1:0-38672 GCA_024449915.1 Sweltsa coloradensis
AAAAACTTTTTGTGCTTCAAGGGGAATCGAACTCTGGCCTTGCATTGAAGCAGAAAACCTTTCGTCTAGTCGAAAAACAATATTTAGAGTTATGTTTATGTTTTTATTGAAAACATCATCTAATTACATTCCTGTGTGTCCATCACAACGAGTAAATGGGTACGGTAAGATGTTCTTTTAAAAAAACATACCGTGCTTTCTTTAGTGCGCTTTATTAGACGAGTGAGCGCAGCGAACGTAGTCTACAACGCTACTCGATCGGGCCTTGGTCGTGATTAATTCTGTATGTTTAAATGTTAAATGTATGTTAAATGTCTGTCTGTCCATTCCCATACGGCCGAACGGCCCAAATAGACTGAGCAGAAATTTTAGACAGACATCCGTGACCAGAAAAACGAGAACTGCTAACAAAATGAGCACAATCCGTTGCGATTTAAACCTGCAAGAAATAAAAAACTGAAAAATACTTTGAAATGTATGGAAATTATTTTAACGACAATGGTTTTCATTTGAAATAATATTTTTTGTTTGTTATTTACCTGGCTGTGAAATGCCGTGTCCAAGGGTTTAAATCGAATGTAGGACGTCAAGGTACCCCCAAATTCCGCTCGTAGATTGAGTAAACCTTGCAATATTTTCACGTATTTCGTACGGGCTATGTTTTCCAGGGTATTGTCACAGATGTAGGACTACACTGCGTTATATGCATTTCAAAACTTGTTAAATTTTTTTAATAAATACAATCCAGAAATTACAAATATTTCCCGACCATTGAACCCACGTCTCCCACATTTGGGCTATAAGGGCGCTTAAGCCAACTCGACTAGGGAAACGCCAAAGTCGTTGTTAGACGAGTGAGAGAGTCATGTGTTGAGTACGCGGGAATATTTGCATTTAAGTTTGATTATAATATTCGTATAAATAATAGGGTATTTAAGTTTAAGTCATAGTTTAGGCCATAATGCTCCACTGTAGCCTATGATAGGCTAGGGAGGCCTAAAAAAGGGGGAAGAAAAGGAATGTTACCGGGTACTCAACACATGGCTCACTCACTCGTTTAACAACGACTTTGGCGTTTTCCCTAGTAGAAATGAGTAGAATATAACAATATTTCCATATATCATTACAGAAGAAACAACGTACTTGTGGCTCTCGGTCTGCATGGATCGGGTAGCATTGCACACCGAATGCTGAATGTCTCCAAATTTCCCCTAGAATCACTCCACAAACAGGAGTGTAGTCGGCTGTGCAGATCCTGCCGTTGCACTCCCTCGCGCTGCACAAGGCCAGGCTGGCCGCGAGCACTGCAAACAAACATAGATAATGTGTGATCCGTTCAATTAATTGTGAGATATTCATATTCTGTGACCCGTCCAGTTACTTGTGAGACGATGTGTGACCCATTCATATAATTTGTGAGCTAATATGTGGCCCGTTCAGTTAATTGTGAGATATCCATGTTGTGTGTTCATATTGTGTGTAACCCGTCCAGTTAAATTGTGAGCTAATAAATGACCCATTCATTTATGAGATAGTCGTATGTGTGTTTATATTGTGTGTGACCCGTCCAGTTAAATTGTGAGCTAATGTGTGACCCGTCCAGTTAATTGTAAGACAATGTGTGACCAATTCATAAAATTTTTATAAAACAATGTGTGACACGTTTTAGTTAATTGTATAAATATATGTATTGGTATAATTTTAAACTTTTTGTCACGTACTAGCTGGATGGTACTAAACTCCAATTGATATATTTTAATTTCAAACATTTTATTACGCACTCCCGTTATGAAGCAGCATTAAAATTTTATAACTTCATTATTATTGGACCAACTACAGGACCAGTTACAGTATTAAATAAAATCAACAAATATTAAACAATTTGTCATATTATACCATTCTGTGAATAGCTGCAAAGGAGCAGCCGAAAAATTGTGTTATTTAAAAAAAATGTCTGTGTCAAATGACCTTATTTACTGCTTAAGGCTGCACAGGAGTAGCTATATATCGGCGCGGATGCAGTGTCCCCGCATTTCAGCTGGAACTCGGCCCACAATTGTCATATCGGCATAATTTTTTTTTAAATCTTTTCACGATAAAATTTACAAGAACTTGTGTGATGTCGATTTTCGAAATTGTATATAAAATGGGCTTATAAAAAATTGCGAACTTGGACAATATTTTGAAAATTTACCTTCACTTTAGAGCTTTATAAAAAAATTACAAAACTTTTTATGGAAAATGTACATCACACAAGTCCTAATTTCAACATTTATCTTCAAAATAAAAAAAAAATTACCAAAATCGTGTGAGTAGTTACCGCTAAACTACTGAACTACGAATGCATGTTTTGCCGCTATTTTAGGCCTTTTCAGCCCCAGCAAGTGGCGCACTCTGGCGATACGATTTTTTGAGTGACAGGATGGTTATTTATGTTCGAAATAACAATTTCATTGGCCACAGAGTAAAACTGTTCAGCTAATGCAGAACACCACTCAATGCATAATACATGTTTACTGTTTGCTATGAACACGGCAACAGTAAGACATTATGTTATTTGTGTAAGCTGTTAAGCTTGAATCAACCATTTTATTTTTCACGCTGAGCCCAATAAGAAACGTACACAGCATAATCATAATCGTGCATACAATATAAATTCGATGGAAAATGCTAATTTATAGTATGACCTGCAATGGTCATCAGTTCATATTAGGATTACGCCTCGCACATGATGTGAAAACATATTTACTTTATAGCATGTAACGGAACGCAATCTTTGTTAGTCTAGTATATGATACGTGTCAAATTATAACAGACAAAGAATTAAATTTAAAAATTACTCGTTTTGGAGTCGAACCCGGATCATTCGGTTCTATCCGCGCGTTTTCTTTTCGCGCGAGCTGGAGTATCCACGTCACAAAGTACTCGGACTCAATTGCGCAAGGCCATTTAAAAATGGAAAGTAAAATAGTCTTCCAGTTTGGAGTCGTTCTGTGTTTAATTTACACGACTGTCAATACGAAATATCTTAAATATGTTGCATTAAAATTGTCTCCACTGGGAATAGAACCCCGGCCGGTATCCCGCTGTCCGGGCGGTCGGGGCGGATGCTCTTACCAAATGAGCATTGGAGACGGCGTCATGAATTCAGTCTATTTGGTAGTTATATTTTATTATTGGGGTGTGATAGTAAGTGTCGATATAATCAAATACAAATGGTGAACATTGTGGGCACTACACCCAAAAAAATCAGAACGTTAAAGGTATATTCACGTGAGAAAATCTAAAGCCGATCATTGTACAAACTGTATTCGCATGGGCATATCCTCATTACACATGAAAGATATCAATCTTGGTTTTGTTTGTGCCTTTCAAGAACGACGTGGTAACGCAATAAATTAGTCCACAGCTGTCCCCCCCCCCCCTCCAGCAGCAAGCATTTCTCTTGCAATAGTAAGATATTATTCTCAAGGCCATGCATCGTGTGTAAAGCTGGGCTCCGAAAATGTATGCCTGACAAGTATTTACTTTTTTACGTGTATCCAATCACGCATCATTGTTATTTGTGAATATTGTTTATTGTGCCATGCAAGTACCTAACCAACATACGGATGACATAAATAGCGGATCGACGACACATTCTGTAGATTTGCCACGTCATCGTCATTAGAAAATTTATTAAGATTACTTTATCAACTTCAAATGATAATTTTGTCTTTCAAACTTGCTCTATCTTAGCTAGTATCTTTGCTTTGACATGTTTTTGATAATTATATTTTTGGGTGTTGAATGACCTGAGTTACCTGATGGCGGAAAAGGTTCATATAATTTCCGAAGCAAAGTTTTTAAACGGTTACTAGTTACTACGATGAAATCTTCTGACTATAAAACGAGAATCATTAGTGTGCAGTAAAGAAAGTAGTACAATAAAGAGATATATACCGATCTGGAACAAACAGACAGACAATGTAAAAATATGGAAACAAATCGGTTACACATGTGTTTATATAATAATAATATATTATATCTGCGTAATGCTGTCTTCCCGCAGTTCAGCTGGAGTCCACAATTGTCATATCTGCATAAAATTAGGAAAAATCTATTAACAATAAAATTAACTAATTTAAACTTTATAAAAACATGATACCTACTCAGGAAAATTTTGGAAAATAAACATTTGCTTTCGAATACCAAAAAAATATTACACCTTTTAAAATTAAATACGCAAATTTCACAAGTATTTAAAATGTCGTGACTTGTGTGCGTGGTTGGGTATTGGAACATTAATTATTGTAGCTTGTTAGATTAATATTTTGTCAGCTTGCATTTCATCCATAGTATCTTGATGTAGGCCTACCATATTTTGTATTGACTATGAAAATAGCAACTAGTGCTAATGAATAAAGAACACTAGTGGTAGTGGTGTATCCATAAATGTCAATGGGGGGGGGGGGGGGTTGTCAATATGCCAAACAGGACGGGTTCTGGTGCGAAGCCCCAGCCGCCGGAGGCCTTTTCGAATTTTTTCTCGTATTGACATTTTCAACGCCTCTAAACACGTTGTAGAGTCAATACATACCTAAAGTGCTATGCGAATCATAAAATTTCTTATTGTGCAAAGTCTGACTTTGTAAGTAATTGTAATTACCTATGTAAATATCATAGTTAGGTTGCTCCCTCCTTATATTTTTCTTCAATCGATTACACTCGTTTTTGTTTTTTTTTGGGGGGGCATGGGGGGGGGGCTTCAACCCCATAACCCCCCCTCGCCCCCTTGGATACGCCACTGAAAAACACTACTACTATACTACCTACTACAAAAACAAAAAAAAATTTCAAAATCATGTGTTATGAGTTATGCCCTAACGGTTGACGCGCCCTTTCTCCAAATAAATAAAACAATCTGTTGCAACTTAAAACTGAGCAATCCCATTAATTATTCAGGTGATAATATCACACAATAGTTCGATATTATAAACCGTATTATACCTTTTTAGTGCAAGGGCCACTGAATCTCTAGCTGATTTGGGGAAGGGGAGGTAAAATGATCACTTAGGATTGATTTGTTACATGTGTGTATCAGTAAAAAAAAGTATACAATTATTTGATATCTAATTTGATTTTTAATGAATGCTTGGGCTCAAATTTTGGTGTCTTGAGTGGGGTGGTCTGTTTTACATGGCCACACATTCATTTGTTTGAGTACCAAAATAATTTCTGGGAGAAAATATTGGTAAAAAGGGATGATAGTAAGCATATCGACAATCCGACAATTTCAATTGGCCAGCGATTTTTGCCGAACGGGTTGAACTTCAACACAAAATAATACTAACACTTCTGAAACTAAAATGTTTTGCTTTGACCTTGATTCACTTTTCACTAACACATCGCCCCCTCCCCCCCCCCACACACACAATCGCATGCAATGTCTGGTCTTTGTCGGCGAAAGTGAACAGCACACACTGGACGCAAGCGAGAAAACGCGTGTGACACACTCACTCACACATAGGGTCCACCCGCTATCTGTCACATTGGGTTGGTTGGGTAAGAGCGAGACATTATCTCTATCATAAACCCTGAATTTCAGAGTCTCAAAACTCAAGATAAACATTAGAGAATCGTTCTCGATAAACTAAAAGAGAGCGGTGAGCATCCATCAACGCGACTATATAGCCTATCATATTAAAACCCAATTAGTAGTTAAAAACACTGTTTTCAATTGTATTCATCACAAGTTTTTCTGTATTGGTTTCTAACATACGTAAAAGTATGAACTCTTTGGTCGTGTGGTTAGAGGCTCTGCTTCCAATGCAGATGGTCCAGGGTTCGATTTCCGCTGTAGGCAGATTTATTTAGAGTTCTGATGTGGATTCGAGTCCATCAGTTCTTAGGAATGTGTAAACGGTGACTTTGGGCTTGGAGTCGTCCTAGCATCGATGCACATAATAAATAAGGTTATAACACCGGTAATGAAAGCAGTATAAGACTTGTGTGCTGCGTTCTGCGTGACTGTGAAGTACCTTAACTATTTGTCTTTATACACTACTTACATATAATCAGTGGCGTAACTACGGAGGGCGAATTTGGTAAGAGGGGGGCGGAGGGGGAGCGCAACTTTTATTTGAAATTAATTATTTTCTTAGATATTATATAAATGTTGATACATTTTTCTTATTTTGCAATTTTTTCATATATTTTTTAAGGTTTTTGTAAAACAAAATTGTCAAAATACTCCTATCACACTTAGAATCGAAATTTTTGCCGGGGCTGTGCGCTTCGCACCCGTATCAACTGGGGGGCCAACCCCCCTCAGACCCCCCATTGTTCCCAAACGTGCTCGTTACCCAGGAAAGAGCGTATACCTATACCCATAAATTATTTTTGGATGATACCACTGACTATCACTGTACCAGTGTACCTACATATCCCTTTCACTAGTTGTGCTGACCATTGATCTTTGGAGGATACAACAATGTTCGCTCCGCGAAAAATAAGGGCAAGTTACGCCAATGTATGTAATATACTGACAAGTGTTGGCTCAATGGCTTGACTGATTCGGGAGGTCTCGGGTTCTGAATCCCGTCACAACCTGTCCTGATTATTATTACTGTAGTACTGATTATTATTGTAGTATCGTATGCTACCATATTATAATAATGCACGTGATAGCAATAATAGGCTATAAAACTTGTGTCCTGACCGGATCTTACCCGGGTCTAGGTTATAGCAGTTGAGTGGTGTGTATCCTGTGACCAGATTGTTCTGGACTTGAACCCAAGTCGCGTCACATTTTACTGACAATAATTTTTATGTTGATGGTCTAGCCTGTATTCCGAATAATAATAACATTATACTTATTTCAAATGTTGCGTAATGTTCTTTATTTGCAATCCCTCATTACATAGAATAATGATCATTGCATAGAGACAAAAACTCAAACATTAATTGAAATATTTTGGTTTTCCTCTCATTATGTGATGGGTTCGTAACACTCAATACAAAATAGTGAGAATGTAGACACTTCTTTATACTTGACGGACGACACGTCATTTTACGCCAGCTCGTGAATGGTGATATTGATCTCAGTGCGACCTTGGGCAATGTGTGAGCGCATCTCGCGTCCTCTCAAACCTTTCTGCAGTACAAACAGATCCCACTGCCTTCGTCGTAAATATACGGCTCGCTATTGGAGGGACAAATTAAAAATATTTTGAGCGGAACTTCTGAGGCCCTCCTCCAACACGTCTCTCCCGCAATCCCCTCACCCATGTCCGTTTCATCTCCAAGATTATGCTTAACGCCTGTGACACCTTAAGTATAATTTTAGTAGCTGTGGTTTGTCTGATAATAATAAACTAATGCAATATTTAGATTAGTTATGTGTGTTATACATTAATTTTTTTAAGTTATATTATTTTAATCTAATAGGCTTATACTTGAAATTAAATAATTTGAATTTAAACAAATTAATTAAAGAACGAAGAAAGCGACCAATCACTATCACACAACATGGTGTGGAAATGATATAAAATTAAATCTTACCCAGAACGATGATAATGTAACTTTTCATGGCTGACCACGACATCGATTGACGATTTTCGTTTGTAAGCTACACACTTTATAGGACATTATTACCTAGTGACGTATTTGTAGGCCTAGTGTTGCAAAAAACTAGAGGTTGTAATTTCCCGCCGGAAGTGGACATCCGATCATGAGGTTAAACTGCAGTCAGGCTGCGGTTTCAGCGATCGGTGGTCTGTTGTTTCCAACCCAGATCATGATCGTCATCAGCCGGGAATCTTTCCCTGGCCATGTGACAATATTTTGACCCCCGCCCTCGCAATCCCCGAGGTCCACGACACAGGTGAACAACAATCTAACCGTATTTTGTTACTTAAAACAAGTGACGTTCCAATATGCTAGTTAAACAAACTAACACCAATCTAACCGTATTGTTACTAATAACGATAACCGACATATTGTCACGTGTTAACGTGGTCCTTTCCTCTCGGATATTTCCACAGTTATGGTACTAGGAATCAATTTATTTCTTCCAATTCAAACATTTTATATCGCACTTCTGGTATGAAATAGCAAGACTACTATTTTTGTTATTTATTTATATATTTATTTATTTATTAAGATTGTTAACGTCAATCCTATTCAGTTATAAAATCTGATTTACAAAGGAGGACAACTAAATAAATGAAGGTAATTTTTATTACAAGACTATGCTTACCGTCGCGCGTTGTTGCGATCTCAGAAAAAACCTTCTCCGTGAAAAAATACATGTATGTGCCAAATTTCATGGAGATCGGATGAATGGTGCAGTCTATACATATATATATATATAAACGAATGTATCCTCTTTGCAGGCACCGATCACCTCGTGACAACAAAAAGGATAGCATAGAAATGGAGATCGAATCAATGTTGAGTACAGGGGTGGGATAAATCGGTAATTAGCTAATCGATTAATCGGCGATATTAACCGCGGTAAGCCGATTAACCGAAATCCCCAATTGTAGGAGGGGGGGGGGGCTGCATTTTAAATATTTTTTACCATTACAGTTGAGAACACGTGCTCATCAGTTTGCCGCTGCCAACCACGGCGTCCACATTCCACTTCTTACGCTAGACAGAACGGTCTTCCTTATCTAATTAAAACTTAAATTGTCATCAGTAGGCCTGCCATTACACCATCAATAACATGCTCTGCGACCGGCTGACAGCAGCACTACACTACATGCGACGGCTGTAATGGCAGACCGACTCGGTTGGGTCTTTCCAGTCACGTACATATGTGCCAAGTTTCATCTAGCTTACCCATCGCGCGTGGCTGCTTAGCTAATGCAGCTGAGGGAGCCACGCTATAAGAACAGTCTTCCTTATCTTTGTGACTTCTTACGAAATGAAACTTAATTTGTCATCACTAGGCCTGCCATTACGTCATCAATAACATACTCTGCGACCACACTACACTACATTCGAAAAACATTTTGTTTTTTCTTCACTTTTTGTGTTGCAGGCACCAATCACCACGTGTTACAACAAAATGGATAGCATAGAAACCTTCCCCGTAAAAAATACATATATGTGCCAAGTTTCATGGAGATTGGATGAATGGTGCAGTAATGCATTAAGGACAAACATACAGACAGACAGACAGACATACATTCGTTTATAGATAGATAGATAGATAGATGGATGGATGGATGGATGGATGGATGGATGGATGGATGGATGGATGGATGGATGGATGGATGGATGGATGGATGGATGGATGGATGGATGGATGGATGGATGGATGGATGGATGGATGGATGTGATAGATAGATTTGATAGATAGATTGATAGATAGATAGATGATGATAGATAGTAGATAGATAGATGATAGATAGATCGATTAGATAGATAGTGAGTATAGTCAATAGTCATGTTGGTAACAAAAATAAGAAAGTTATTATATTGTTCTTATATTACCAAATTATTTTTACACAAAAACTTGTCGAATGACGTTATAAAAACATAACTTACCAAGAGCGATGAAACCGTAGCTTTTCATGTTGTTCTGATGTTGATTGATGACTTTTGGTGGAAGTTTACACACTTTATAGGACATTTCTAGTGACGTGTCTAATTATTTTTAAGCCCACTCGTAGAGATACCATTAGTACCTAGAGTCACCACCATCTCCGGGATTCAATTCCGATTGAAGGAAACAACATGTGTGCTTTGTGTGGCATAAAACCATAAAACGATCATGTTCTGCGTGCAAATAGAGCGTCAACAAATAATAAACACCTAACTTGGCACAGGTAAGAAACATAATTACACTTTCCTCATTGCTTCACAAACACTCATATTGTATTTTATAGGCCTAGCAGATTTGCTTGCATACTTTAAAACTGAAATATTTATGAGACTGGTGGTATGACCTAGATAGCACGTTTAGAATTAAATACATAAACTTAGCCTGTCTGTAATTTTTACGCAATGAATGTATGGACAGTGCGAACACCAGCGGGTCAACTCCAGAATCAACTGGGCCGATTCAGAACTACTTTTAATTTACTATGTGCCTCGTTGCTAGGATGGTTCTAACGTCCTCCTTTACAAATTCCTAAGTCAAGAACTGATGGACGTCCTAATCAGAAGTTAAAAAACTTCTGTCTAGAACGGCAATCGAACCCTGGACCTTCAGCATTGGAAGCAGAGACGCTAACCACAAGACCTACGAGCACCACTATATACCATTATATTATGTTCATATATCTCGAAAATCATTTGCTAAATTACTTCTTAAATAATGGATTTTTAATTATTTTTATCTGACATAGTTATAAGTATGTTGTTATGATTTGAATTTCTTCGGCGAGTTTTTTTATTCTTAGAGTATTTCGGATTTACTATCTTTATGACCTTGGGGGGAGGGAAGTTATTGTCACAGAGTGTAATGATGAGTAATGATAATAACAACTCATTACAATCTTTTATTCATAAATGATATGATTCAACATTAACTAGGAAAACGCCAAAGCGTTGTTAGACGAGTGAGTGAGCCATGTGTTGAGTACCCGGTAACATTACCTTTCTTCCCCCTACCTAGGCCTCCTAGCAAATCAAAGGCTAGAGTGGCGCCTTATGGCCTTACAGTTGACACGCCCTTATACCAACTAAACTTTAAAACCCTTTAATTTATACCAATATAATTATCAATCTTAAATGCAAATGTTCCCGGGTACTCAACACATGACTCGGTCACTCGTGTAACAACAACTTTTGCGTTTTCCTAATCTAGTTGGCTAAGGCGCCCTTTTACCCGAAATGTGAGAGACCTGGGTCCAATCCTCTAGTCGGGAAAGTTTTGTAATTTCTGGATTGTTTTTTTAAAATATTAAACATGTTTTGAAATGCATAATAACGCAGTAGTGTATCATCTGTCTGTGACAATACTATGGAAAACATAGCCAGTACGAAACACGTGTAAAGATTGCAAGGTTTATTCAATCTCCCAGCTCTATTTGGGGGTACCTTGAGCGTGCAAGATTCGATAAACCTTGGGCACTGCATTTCACAGCCAGGCAAATAACAATCAAAAAATAATATTTTAAAAACAAAACCATTGCCGTAAAAATAATTCCTTCACATTTGCAGGCTATTTTCCAATTTATAATTTCCAGTAGGTTTAGATCGCAACGAATCTAGCTGATTTTTTTAGTAGTTCTCAGTAAACTCGTACCGGATGTCTGTTTCAGCGATTCGGCTAATTTTCGATGCACACACACACAACCGGAGTCACATGCACTCACACACAACCAAAGTAAAAACTCTCATGTGGACATATAATCTCTGCTTAGTAATTGACAACCAATCCTAAAAAATGTACCAATATAGGTTTATGGTCTATCTATAGGTAGAATTTTTCCACAATAAATTCTAATGATTATATATATTTTTTTATAGAAGAAATTTTTAATGATTCAAAAATCCCATCGTGTATAAAATTAAAAACACTCAAAAACACAAATTACCGGATGACCCGGATATTTTGTTTGCCTGTAGTAAATTCAATTAAACATGTAAAAAAATGGAAAAAATAAAAAGTTTCAATTTTTTTTAATAAAATACAATTTTGGATGTTTTTCAGCTTTGATGTTAATGTGGAATCTAAAATTAGCATTTTATTCCTAAAAGATCAAGGAAAAAATCTATAAAAATCTAAAATTCTTTTTTAAAATCACGAATTTTAAATTGTGAAGCTAGAAAGCAAAATGTTGGGTCCTTCTCCTTTGCCATATTTAGGGTTAACTATGAAAAACAATCATAGGGAAAGCATAAGAGGTAAATATATTTTTGCAAAATAATCATTTTTACCGTTTTCGTTGTCAAAAGAGAATGTAAAAACGCAAAAATTAACAGCATGTTGGTACTTATCTAAGGCGACGGTCGTTAGCCCGCAGCCAAGCGCACGCAACTGCTAGTAGGCGATGATAAATCGACCCTGTTTACTCTACCCGAGTTGGGAGGGTTTTCAGCTATCTGTACACACGGCCCCGAAAGATTTACAATCTTGAAACTCGGTATATGACCTGATATGTGGTCCATGACATACAAAAAAAAAATCAGCCCGATCCGATAACCCGTTCTGTGTTAAAAAAGTGCGTAAAAATCGACGAAAACCTTCCGGCTGGCTGGGTGGTTGGTTGGGGGATTTTGACAGAGAGGATTAAGAGCCTACAGAGAAAACGGTACATCTTTGAACAATGAAACTTGGACCACAATTAGATGTACCTCAGACTCACGTACTTCCGCCGAGAGCCCAGCAATATTCCACCCCCAACACCCCCTAAATCATCCCCTAAAATTAAAATAATTCATAGCTCTAACCCAAAATTGAATTTTTATTCAAATTAGTTATTAAAATTATGTTCTTATGTGTTTCAACCCAATCGGCCTATTCTCATTATATAAACAACATTTTGTCAACCCCCATCCCTAATAGTTTATATTATTTTTACCTTGATTTCCAGCATTCTCTATGAAGTCACCTAATGAGTTATCATCATAAAATTTGGCATGAGGTACATAATAATATGAAAAATAATCCGCCGAGAAGCAAGCGATATTTCACCCCCAACTCCAACACCCCCTAAATAATCCCCTTAAAATTGGAATAATTCATAGCTATTACCTAAAATTTATTTTTTATTCAAATTAGTTATTAAAATTATGTTTTAATGTGTTTTAACCCAAACGGCCTATTCTCATTTCCTAAACCACATTTTTTCAACCCCCATCCCTAATAGTTTATATTACTTTTACCTTGATTTCCAGCATTCACCATGAAGGCACCTAATGAGTTATCAGCATGAAATTTGGCATGATGGTACATAATAATATGAAAAATAATCCGCAGAGACGCAAACGATAAACCACCCCCAACACCACTTAAATCATCCCCTAAAATTGGAATAATTCATAGCTCTAGCCAAAAAAATAATTTTTATTCAATTTAGTTATTAAAATTATATTTTAATGTGTTTTAACCCAATCGACCTATTCTCATTTCCTAAACCACATTTTTTCAACCCACATCCCTAATAGTTTATATTATTTTTACCTTGATTTCCAGCATTCACCATGAAGGCACCGAATGAGTTATCAGCATGAAATTTGGCATGATGGTACATAATAATATGAAAAATAATAATCCGCCGGGAGGCAAGCGATATTTCACCCCCACTGTTCCCTACCACCCTTAACTTGGAAAAACGTTAGGTCGTATTTAATACAATTTGAATATTTTAATTGCTGATTAAAATTATGTGTCAATGTGTTATAGTCCGGTCAACAAATCATTCACACAAAAACCCAAGACGACATTAACCATAGGAAATTTAATAAAACCATTGTATATTGCCAACTACAGATTGTAAACAAAATCAAAAGATGGTAGCTTTTGTTTAGAGACAATCTGTTTTAAAGGCACTGCATCCACCTTTTCACGTATTTCACGCCTTGATATGAAACAAACAACAAAAAAATGTGATATCCCCCCCAATTACAAAAATTTGTAAAAAAAAAAAACGGCAGCCTTCAAAAGTCGTCGGCTGTGAATGCTGTGAGATTTAGAAGTTGAGCCAAGCATTTCATTCTTTCTCCCTAGTTTCGCATGGAAAAGAAGTAAGATCAATTCGCCTGTTGACGAGCGCAAAGCCAACCATTTCGTGGTAAAAAAAGTACAAATTTTAAACTCAAAATCATAAAAAAATTACTTGGCCATTGACTTTAAGAGTTCTCGTAATGTACCAAATTCAATGGCTAAGTATTTTTTTTTGGTCAAATCTCACAGCATTCACTGCCAAAGACTTTGGAAGGAGAGCTTGGCTGCCATTTTTTTTTTTTTTGTATTGGGAGGGGGGCTGGGGGAATAGAAAACTACAGTGCAATAGTCGTAGTTATTGAGTTAGGCCAATGTACTTCGTTCGAGCACTGCACGGAGAGCATTTCTATATACTCAATGCGGAGATTCATCTGTCAGGACACAGTGACAGCAACGGAAGTACGTCTAGGTAATTAGTCGCTAAAACTTGCAATTACATCAGATTGAGAAACATATGAAGACAACAAGGAAAAGCTCCCTTGTTTAGACTTCCTACCCCAGTGAGATCTTTGTGGGTAATGTTATGAAAATCTTCTAACCAATTCCTGTTTACATGTTGGCTGCAGCGGAAATGCGCCTCGGCCATCAGTCATACTTTACATTCGATTGGGACACACAGGACAACACCAAGGAAACCAACCTTGGTTACACTTCCTACCCATGTGAGATCATTGTAGGTAATAATACGAATATGTCAAACCAAAATGCATGTTTCATACTGATTGAAAAAACTCAAAAATAAGGAAAACCAATGATTCCTTGACAAAACTTACATTCTATCTTATTTGGTTTACCAATTACCACAATAGTCGATAAAAAGTTAATACCGTGAATTATGAACGCCTATCGTCATACTGAATTTTCCCGGTACCTCGTAGCTTTGTACAAATGGACAGACCATGAGAATTGAGAAGCTTTGAGCACATCAACCATTACACCAAAAAAAATTTGAAAACAACGCTTATATTTAAATGTACTAAAAAGTAAAAAATAAATTTTCGACCAACAAATTTTTGCCTTACTCGGAAATTAAAAGCGTTGGGCGCTTTCCTTCCATGAACAACAAAATTCTGTAATCTATGTCAATACCGTAAGCGCCCAACGCTTTTAATTTCCGAGTAAGGCAAAAATTTGTAGGGCGAAAATTTATTTTTTACTTTTTAGTACATTTAAATATAAGCGTTGTTTAAAAAAATTATTTTTTTCATGTAATATTATTTTATTGGGTGAAATATCAATTCCCATATTTAACGTTAATTATTAATTACGATGAATTATTGATTAATTAGTGAATCTGTTAATTGATTCATCTATTGTCATCAAGAATACGTATGTGTGAAAAATTTCAGCTCGATTGGACATTGAGAAGTGGGTGAAATATCGATTATAAGATTCCGTCCAGACAGACAGACAGACAGACAGACAGACAGACAGACAGACAGACAGACAGACAGACAGACAGACAGACAGACAACAAGCACATGAAGCTAATATAAGCGTTGTAATGATATATCGATAATAAGATTTCGTCTAGACAGACAGAAATCAGACAGACAGACAAAACACTGAAGCTAATATAAGCGTTGTAATAATAATAACAATAATAAATAAAAAGAGAGAGTGAGTTCAGCTGAGGCGGCAACACCTTTGAGAAAAATATACTTAATCTTAATGGAATTATATGTTATTGGTATGGGCAGTTACATTTTTAGATACTTAACATTTTTGCTTGCTTGCATTTTTGCTAGTTTAAACAAATGCAAATAATTTTTCCTTACATTTGGGGATCTAGCAAGTTTCGAATAGTTATCAACCAAACTTAGCCACGACAGATATTGATTATTTGATAACTTTTACATAATTACATTGACAAGTTCTCCGCGAATAGAAACATAAGCGAATTATTATTGTATGCTCTTTATTTTGGACAAGGTTGAAAATACATGTCTACAGGACAAGATCATGAGATACTTTCTCCGTCCTATATTTCTTCTTTGTTAGAAGGTGTTCAGTGCCACTTCTTCTTAGGGCACACACCTCCAGATTTGAAGGAGTATTCTGTAACAAATCAATACAATATTTTAATGCACAGCAAACCACAATTTTACGAGGTGGGACAGAAAATTAAAGTCAATGCAAGTGTCATTCAAACCACTTATATGTTTGCATCTATAAGTTCATTTTTTTTATTTTGTGTATTGATGATTGTTGTTTTTCTGTAGGTCGATTGATCGTCATAGAAGAAAATACATTTTATTAAAATTATTTTCAATGATGTTATCAATATAAATTACTCTAATCTAATTTCAACACACCATGTGTAAATGGCTGAACTATATAATGTCATGTCTATGAAATATTGTGTATTTCATTGAATGGCACACCAATTAACAAGTAAGAGTTTTGTATGCGATTGAAACGCCTCGCTGAGCGCCTCAAGTGCAGTGCAGTACCACAGAACAGATTGGAGGGCTGTTATCTGTGGCAGTACACTATTGTGGGAGCTGCCACCAACTATGTGAGTAGTCTGCCTCACTATGCCACAATAGTTACGTCCACCACTGAACTATCTTTATGGTATGATTTCCGGCATACCTTGTCCATTCCAATCTACTGTGATCTACTATCACTACTACAGTGTATCTTAACAACGTTGCGGCTGTACTGAGAACCTTTAATACATGTATTTACTTATAATAATTAAACATCACAATATCGTGACTCAATCAATTACCACAACCACCACATCGTGCATTTCTTTTAGGACTTCAAAATTAAATAGAATGTAACTTTGTTTCCTCATTTTCATTACGGAATATATAAAAATAAATCTGGGTCTGGTGAAGAATTTTGCACAGAGCATGGCTCTGCTAATAGTAAAAGACGAGGTAAGAGTAAAAGTCCATCTCGCAAACATCAGCTAGAATGGGAAGGAAGTATTTTACTCCCCGAAACTAAAGGCTATAGCTCTGGCAATCGTGGTCGGGACCTTGCACCCTTTCCTTGACGGCCTCCCCGACGACAACGACGACGACGACGACGACCATGACAACACGAACGATGACATAGAGTGTAGACGATGACGACCGCGACGTGAGAACCCCTCCTTTCCTCCCCCTACCCGTGGCTAGTTATGACCAACATGGACTTTCCTCCGAGGCTAGAGTGGCGCATTAAGACCTAGCTGTTGACGCGCCCTTAATCCAATTAAAATAGTAAAAAAAAAACAAAAAAAAAACGTACTTATGGCTCTCGGTCTGCAAGGATCTGGTAGCATATAACACCGATTTGCAAATGTCTTCAAATTTCCCCTGGAATCAACTCCACACACAGGATTATAATCTCTAAAGCAGATCCTGCACCTCCACGCGCTGCACAAAGCCAGGCTGGCCACGAGCACTACAAACAAAAAGTGACCTGTTCAGTTAATTATACGATAATCAGTGGTCGAATTGAGGGGTATACGGGGAGATGCCATCGATCAAAAGTAATATTAACTTAGCCATCCACCCAAAATGAAATAACCCATTCTAGGTTTACCACTTTTACTAGAAATCAGATCAGATAATATGCAGCCGCTTGATATTTTATTGTGATCTACAATGCATGAACTATGTGCATGGAATGTCCGAAAACTACGGCAATCTTTAATATAGTATTATTTTTAACCCGTGGCCCATATTATCAATAATTACAAAAATAAGATAATATGTAATTTATATTTTATTTATTTTCCATCTAATATGTCAATGTAGTATAGTAAATCCTGATTTAAAAAGAAGGATAACAAATATAATAACACTTATAAGGGCAGCTTCGCTCACTTAATCTGCACAGAAAATAGTTTAACAAAATAGGCTATTTCCTATGAAAAGTCATATTTATATCTAAACAAATATTAATTGCGAATTGCGACAGTTTTTAAATAATTAATGTTTCGTCAACCTCCCTCCACATCCAGAGCTGGGCTGAATGTTGATACTTGAAATGAAGCCATCGACCCATAAAAGGTTTTCCAATTCGACCACTGGCGATAATGTGTGACCTGTGAATATGTTTGAATATTGAGAAGCAATTAATTTAATTAGACGAGGGAGTAGAGCGACTGAGAATCTCCATTCAACTCAAACTGCTCGCTGAACAGATTGCACTGAAATTTTAAACAGACATCCGGTACAAGTTTACTGAGAACTGCTAACAAAATCAGCTAGATCCATTGCGATTTAAACCTACAAGAAATAATAAATTGAAAAGAAAATTGAAAAATTGAAAAATTATTTTTAACGACAATGGTTTTGTTTTTGAAAAAATATTTTTTTTTGTTATTTGCCTGGCTGTGAAAATGCAGTGACCAAGGCGTATCGAATCTTACACGCTCAAGGTACCCCCAATTTATAGAGCTAGGAGATTGAATAAACCTTGCAATCTTTACACGATTTCGAACTGGCTATGTTTTCCATAGTATTGTCACACATAGACTACACTGCGTTGTACGGATTTCAAAACATGTTTAATAATTTTTAAAAATACAATCCAGAAATTACAAAATCATTCCCTACAGGGGATTGAACCCAGGTCTCCCACATTTCGGGTATAAAGGCTAGGAAAACGCTAAAATCGTTGTTAGACGATTGAGCGAGTCATGTGTTCAGTACCCGGGAACATTTGAATTTAAGTTTGATAATTATATTGGTGTACATAATTGGGTTTTTAGGATTAGTTGGTTTGGGCGCGTCAACTGTAAGGCCATAATGCGCCACTCTAGCCTATGATAGGCTAGGGAGGCCTTAGGTAGGGGGAAGAAAGGGAATGTTACCGGGTACTCAACACATGGCTCACTCACTCGTCTTACAACGACTTTGGCGTTTCCCTAGTTTTAGTACCACATAACTGAAGAAATGTCCGAGAGGGAAGTCCCACGCTAACACGTGACGTGCCAATGTGCTAGTTATACAATCTAACAGTATGATTACTCATAACTGACAATATTTCAACAGTTATATGGTACCAGAAATAGCATTAATTTTAAGAGGTAATATTAGAATGTAATAAGCTTTTACTGTAGATCAAGAATAAAATTGCGATCTTTGACTTTTAGCAACTAAATAATACAATACTAATATTTGTTATTTGTGTATTTTTTTAGGTAACGACTATCCTATTCAGTTATAAAAACTGATTTATAGGCCCTAAAGAAGGACAACTAAACAAATGTATGCAATTTATCATAACAAGACAGTAATGTTGGTAACAACAAAAAAGAAAAGTAATTATAATTATTATATTACCAAATTACTATTACAGTAGAAATGACGTTATAAAAACATAACTCACCAAGAGCGATGAGACAGTAGATTTTCATGGTTGTTCTTGATGTCGATTGACGGTTTATGGTGGAAGTTACACACTTTATAGGGCATTTCTAGTGACGTGTCTAATTATTGTAGCCCTACAATGGCCTTCGCTCCGAGTGGCGAGAAAAATACAATAAAATAAAATAAAATAAATAAGTAGGCCCACTCATTGAGATACCTTTAGTACCTAGTTTTCACCATGTCGGGGATTCAAGGCGATTTGAAGGAAACAACATATGTCAGCTTTGTGTGGCATAAAACCATAAAACGAGCATGGTCTGCGTACGGCTGCACAAATAGAGCGTCACCAAAATAATAAACACTAACTTAACTTGGCCCAGGTAAGTAACCTAATTTAAAACCTTTAATATAATAAATTAATATAATTAATAATAAAAAACTTTCCTTATTGCTTTTCAAACACTTAACTTATATTGTATATTGTAGGCCTAGCAGATTTAATTATATGCTTTAAACTGTAATATTTATGAGACTGGTGAGGACCTAGGTCCGAGCGAGGCATAGTACAACACGTATTGTGCGGACAGTGCGAACACGCGCAGATCAACGCCAGAATCAAGAAAGACGATTCAGATCAACTTGAACGTCTATGTGTTGCTAGGACGGCTCCAAAGTCACCGTTTACAAATTCCTAAGCCAAGAACTAATGGACTTAAGTCCGAGTCAGAAGTCCCTAGCGGGAATCAAACCCGGGATATTCTGCATTAGAAGCAAATACGCTAACCACAAGACCAACGAGCCACACTATACCATTGTGGAGATTTGTATTATGTTCACATATCTCGAAAATCATTTGCAAAATTACTTCTTAACTATGGATTTTTAAACGAGGGAGCGGAGCGACCGAGTGTCTCCATTCAACTCAAACGGCCCTCATTCTGTGATTCTGTCTGTCTGTCTGTACGTCGAAAATCAGCCGAACCGCTGAACAGATTGCGCTGAAATTTTAAACAGACATCCGGTACGAGTTTATTGAGAACTGTTAACAAAATCAGATAGATCCATTGCGATTTAAGCCTACAATAAATAAAAATGTGATTTTTAAAAATATCGATAGCATTTGTTTAGTAGCAGCTAGCGGGACAAAATCTGCGTGGCATGGCATGGCTTACTGGTAAGCATTTAGCCTACCGCACGGAGGGTTGGGGTTCGATCCCCGTTAGTATGAACTTTTTTATATTTTTACACCCACATATTATTTTTGAGGGGTGTTAAATGGGAAATGAAAATCAGGTGATTTTGTTTTATCTTGGAAATTTGTTAATGATTCACGCTAGTACGTTTCGAACACGATTCGCATTTTGAATGTTCAATTTAAATAACTAGGGAAACGCCAAAGTCGTTGTTAAATGAGTGAATGAGCCAAGTGTTGAGTACCCGGGAACATCCCATTTCCTCCCATATACCAAGGCTGGATCTAGCCCAGTATGGGGAATGATACCGGATACTATACACATGGTGCTCAATCACTCGTTTGACAACGACTTTGGCGTTTCCCTAGTTAAACGAGGGAGCGGAGCGACTGAGTGTCTCCATTCAACTCGAACGGCTCTCATTCTGTGATTCTGTCTGTCTGTCTGTACGTCGAAAATCAGCCGAACCGCTGAACAGATCGGGCTGAGATTTTAAACAGACATCCGGTACGAGTTTACTGAGAACTGCTAACAAAATCAGCTAGATCCATTGCGATTTAATCCTACAATAAATAAAAATGTGATTTTTTAAAATATCGATAGCATTTGTTTAGTAGCAGCTAGCGGGACGATAACTACGAGGCTTGCATGGCCTATTGGTAAGCATTTAGCCTATCGCATGGAGGGTTGAGGTTCGATACCCGTTAGCTCGAACTTTTTTATATTTTTACACCCACATATTATTTTTGAGGGGTGTTAAATGGGAAATAAAACTTAGGTGATTTTGTTTTATCTTGGAAATTTGTTAATGTTTCACGCTAATACGTTTTGAGCACGATTCGCATTTCAAATGTTCGATTTAAATAACTAGGGAAACGCCAAAGTCGTTGTTAAACGAGTGAGTGAGCCATGTGTTTAGTACCCGGTATCATTCCTCAAACTGGGCAAGATCCTTAGGTATAGGGGAGGAAATGGGATGTTCCCGGGCACTCAACACTGGCTCACTCACTCACTCGTTTAACAACGACTTTGGCGTTTCCCTAGTTAAACGAGGGAGCGGAGCGACTGAGTGTCTCCATTCAACTCAAACGGCCCTCATTCTGTGATTCTGTCTGTCTGTCTATCTGTCTGTACGTCGAAAATCAGCCGAACCGCTGAACAGATTAAGCTGAAATTTTAAACAGACATCCGGTACGAGTATACTGAGAACTGTTAACAAAATCAGCTTGATCCATTGCGATTTAAGCCTACAATAAATAAAAATGTGATTTTTTTAAATTATCGATAGCATTTGTTTAGTAGCAGCTAGCGGAACGTGATTTGCGTGGCTTACATGGCACAGTGGTAAGCATTTAGCCTACCGCACGGAGGGTTGGGGTTCGATTCCCGTTAGTTCGAACTTTTTTATATTTTTACATCCACATATTATTTTTGAGGGGTGTTAAATGGGAAATAAAAATTAGGTGATTTTGTTTCATCTTGGAAATTTGTTAATGTTTTACGCTAATACGTTTTGAACACGATTCGCATTTTAAATGTTCAATTTAAATAAATAGGGAAACGCCAAAGTCGTTGTTAAACGAGTGAGTGAGCCATGTGTTGAGTACTCGTATCAATCCCCATACTGGGCTCGATCCAGCCTTAGGTATAGGGGAGGAAAGGGGATGTTCCCGGGTACTCAACACTTGGCTCACTCACTCGTTTGACAACGACTTTGGCGTTTCCCTAGTTAATTAAACGAGGGAGCGGAGCGACCGAGTGTCTCCATTCAACTCGAACGGCTCTCATTCTGTGATTCTGTTGTCTGTCTGTCTGTACGTCGAAAATCAGCCGAACCGCTGAACAGATTGGGCTGAAATTTAAAACAGACATCCGGAACGAGTTTACTGAGAACTGCTAACAAAATCAGCTAGATCCATTGCGATTTAATCCCAAAATAAATAAAAATGTGATTTTTAAAATATCGATAGCATTTGTTTAGTAGCAGCTAGCGAGACAATAACTACGTAGCTTGCATGGCCTATTGGTAAGCATTTAGCCTACCGCACGGAGGGTTGGGGTTCGAAACCCGTTAGCTCGATCTTTTTTATATTTTTACACACACATATAATTTTTGAGGGGTGTTAAATGGGAAATAAAAATTAGGTGATTTTGTTTTATTTTGGAAATTTGTTAATGTTTCACGCTAATACGTTTTGAACATGATTCGCATTTTAAATGTTCAATTTAAATAACTAGGGAAACGCCAAAGTCTTTGTTAAACGAGTGAGTGAGCCATGTGTTGAGTACCCGGTATCATTCCTCATACTGGGCTAGATCCAGCCTTAGGTATAGGGGAGGAAAGGGGATGGTCCCGGGTACTCAACACTTGGCTCACTCACTCGTTTAACAACGACTTTGGCGTTTCCCTAGTTATTTATATCTGACATAGTTATTAGTATGTTAAGTTATAATTTTAATTTCTTCGGCGAGATTTTTTTTTCAAATTTACTATCTTTATGATATTTGGGGGAGAGAAGTTATTGTCACATAGTGTTATCTTTGATCCAGTGCCTATAATGAGTAATGACAATAAACACCCATTACAATGTTATTCATTGGATGAGCGACGCGAAGACTTCAATTTCACTGACACCCCCAAAACAATTTGCTCAGGTGTGTTTTTGTTTGTTTGTTTCCAAATGGCATAATATGCGATCTTGATGAAAATTGGAGGGGACCTTCGAGATATCCGACCTTAGACCTGTCTCGATTTTGGGTATAATCTAAGAAATTTTCTTATTAACATGGTACTTTTACGATTTTTTCCCGATTTTTAATGCGATATTTTCGTGATATTTGGGCCGATTCTGACCAAACGGGTGGGGCTACAACGTTCATATTTCACATGGACATTAAGGTAATGGTGATGTATTGCCTTTTGAAAGAAAAAGTTGAAAAAGTTAGCCAGAATCCATAGAAATAAAGGTTTAAATGAGTTTTTTTTTTAGTATTAACAAGTAACTATAGAAATTTGACAATAATCACCTACAATGTGTTCAAAAAGCAAATCAGTATGATTCAGCATTAAAAAGATCAGTATCCAAGCCGATAAATAATACTGTTCAGTACGTAAAGTTTATTTTATTTATTTTATTTTATTTATTTATTTAACTCTACCCTATTCAGTTATTAAAACTGATTTACAACTACAACCAGTTTGAATTCCGCGCTGCTTGATGCCACACAAAGCAGACATCTTGGCTCGTTCTAACTGCTAATGGCGGGCCATGCTCGGCGGATGGGAGAAGAGACTGTAGGTATCAGTATGGTATCCCGATGGACCCACTATTGTAAACAACTAGTGCTGTCTGATGGAAATTCCTGTTCTGAATTATTATTTAAGGCCTCTTCGCGAACAATTTTTCCAGTCGCGTTGATGGATGAGCTTTTTTGAATATTTCTCTCCAATGATAATACGTTTTTAAGGCTATTCGACCGCGTTTTTCTATTTTCCAAAATATGCTACCAAGTCAAAACATAGTTAATGGCTTTCAAACCTGGCTATTTTAGAAAATCAAAAATATTTTTTTCAAATTTTTCTGATCCGGTACACGGCCAATATAGCCACCTCAAAATAATTTCCAACTTCAATTCGCCAAGGCACACCATTCAACGTAGGGTGTTGTGTTTTTGTGACATTAATTTTCAACTGTTTTTCTATGGACTGACTGAGAGGAAAGAGATTTATTTTAACAATTGTCTTTCCTGCGAATTTTTTCGTTTGGCGGTACAAATCGGTAAAAAATACCGCCAAACGAAAAAATTCGCAGGAAAGACAATTGTTAAAATAAATCTGTTTTCTCTCAGTCAGTCCATAAAAAACAGTTGAAAATTAATGTCACAAAAACACAACACCCTACGTTGAATGGTGTGCCTTGGCGAATTGAAGTTGGAAATTATTTTAAGGTGGCTATATTGGCCGTGTACCGGATCAGAAAAATTTGAAAAAAAATATTTTTGATTTTCTAAAATAGCCATGTTTCAAAGCCATTCACTATATTTTGACGAAGGAGCATATTTTGGAAAATAGAAAAACGCGGTGGAATAGCCTTAAGTGGAACTCAATACTTTTTCTATTGTAACTTGATATTAATTGTTAATTATACACCTGTAAAAGGCTTATTATAAAACCTTAATTTCTATGAATTTTGACCAACTTCTTCCAACCTTTTCTTTCAATGTAAAATATATGAACGTTGTAGCCCCACTCGTTTGGTCAGAAATGGCTTAAATATCACTAAAATATCGTATTAAAAAGCGGGGGGAAATCGTAAAAGTACTATTTCTATGAGATTTATTTCTTCAAATGTCTGTCAAGTCATAACATAATTTATAATTTCAGTGATTTTGAACGTTCCCATTAAGTTTCATTACAGAGTAGCCATTTGCCAAATATCACGAAAATATCTCATTAAAAATCGAAAAAAATCGTGAAAGTAATAAATAATCATAAGAAATATTTGATCGATTGTACCAAAAAACGAGACAAGTCTAAGTTCAAAGATTTTGAAGGTGGTGGTAATTGTAATGTATTGCTTTTTGAAAGAAAAAAAAGTATAGCCAGAAACCATAGAAAAAGGTTTTAATACGAGTTTTTTTAGGTGTTTATTAATTTACAAGTAACTATAGAAATTTGACAACAATCACAATTTGACAATTTGACAATTAATTTACAAGTAACTATAGAAATTTGACAACAAACCTACAATGCGTTCAAAAAGCAAATCTTCTGGCCTCCAGAGCAACTAATACTTCTATATAACAATTATCCTAATTTAACAAAAATGATTTTACAATGAGACTTGATGAAGTAAAGAGATCCCATACATACTAAAAACTTACAAACAAAAGCTCATCCATCAACGCGACTGTAAAAAGCGTTCGCGAAGTGGCCTAGTAAGAAATATTAATATCGTAAACGAACATACCTCTTAAATACACATTACATTCTAATAAGTGGAGAAATATTATTATTAATATAATTAGGAAAAATATTGACGGTGGCGTTTTCCGATGATATCACAAGATGAAATGGTGTGTGTGTATAGAGAGGCAATGCAAATACCTCACACATTTCTTCAATTTCCTGGAATTACGCAGATACGCTTAACTCTGGCTAACATATTATATTATTGGGTTGACTGAAATACGTATTTTTTAGACATATTTTCCAACAGTGAAAGAAATATCATATATAAAGCATTTTCGATGGCAAGAAGAAAATACATACTTTAAAGTGCTTTTGTTCCCAATTAAGAAAACAAATCGTAATACCGATATTCGAAATGTGTTTTTTAAGCACCTCTAGCAATGACAAATCTGCATCGGTGTAGCCACTGCTAAATACAAAGAATTGTAATAGTTCATAAGCAACATTACTGTTTTTTTACCTTCTTATAGTATAGCATCATAAAGACACAGGCACCAGCCACCAAGGCATGTACCAGTCTAAAATGCCTTCCAAATATCCTATAATACCACTTGAACTTTGATCAACAATCATTATAGGAAGATGTCACCAGGCACTACACTCGTTTTCATTGAAACTTTGATAAAAGTTACTGTTGTTGTTGATAATTAGGGTCTATACGGGAAATGTTTATTTTCAAACATTATAAAACTCATACTATGTAGTTGGCATTCCCTATATACATATATTTTTTTAATAAAGATGAATACAATAAATGATAATCGCAGTAAACAACGGCAAACACTTGGAAAATTATTAACGATGGCACACGTTAAACTTCAGCCTTGATAGTATTCAGAAGAACCTTTGTTAATTTACGGTAGTAACCAGTAACCATGCAGTGACGACGCTACGCCGGGAAATAAATAATAATGAAGAGTAGTCACCATTACGACTTGACGTAACATCCAGTCAATGTTACCCACACATAACAAAAACTTGTAAAAATACAGCCAAACCTTACACCTCAAAAGAAATGAGATATAAAAAAGGGCCAAGCTCATCTACCCTTCCACATTTGCGCATTCTTAATTCATAAACGTACAGTGTCCCGTAACAACATCCTAGAAAAGCTTGGCAAAATAGAATTTGCAACTATTAATTTAAACGTAATAGTTCATCCAAATTCTTTTTTCTAATTAATTTTAACGTAATGGTCATGCAAATTCTATTTTGCCAAGCTTTTCAAGGATGTTGTTACGGGACACTGTACGTTTATGAATTAAGAATGCGCAAATGTGGAAGGGTAGATGAGCTTGGCCCTTTTTTTTAGATCTCATTTCTTTTGAGTGTGTAAGGTTTGGCTGTATTTTTACAAGTTTTTGTTATGTGTGGGATCTCATTACTTTTTCAAGTTCCATTGCAAAATTATTTGTTAAAATATAATAATTTTATCAAAGTCGATTTAATTGCTATGGTATTACCAATTAACAATAGAATGAAAAATATAGTGGTTCAAAGACCTGCTTTTTGTAAACAATGTAGGCGATTATTGTCACGTAACTATAGTTACTTGTTGATTGTATGCCTGTATAAGGCTTATTTTAAAACCTTTATTTGGAAGCCTTCCAGCAATTTTTTTTTACTTTTTCTTTCAAAGGGAATTATATCACTATTACCTTAATGTCCATGTAAAATATGAACGTTGAGCCCTACCCGTTTGGTCAGAATCGCTGGGCAATTGAAACTGACGAATTAGATAGTAGCCAGTAGTAGCCAGTAGTAACTAACATCCTTAGTGATTTTGAACATGTTTCAAGTCATTTTTTCACCAAGCAGGAATGCTCGTACCCCAACCAAATTTGGCATGTGTGGTCGGATACATAAATCCCCTCGATTTTGATAGTTTTCAAGTTCACATCACGTTTCATGACGGCTGGGTGACACCTCGAAATCACCCCAACTCGACTGTTTGCTGTATAAGGTGCCTGAGTGCGCAGCGCACCGCGGCTTGGCTGCGGCGCCCTAACGGGCACCTAGATAATTTCTCATCAATTATTATAATGATTATTACTTTAGCTAACAACTTCAAAACTAGTAAAATATATCACTATCAAATTAAAATATGTGAGTACTCGAGTTATAAGTGAGTGATTGGCTTCTTTCAATACTCATTCGGGGCATTTCTTCATAATTTATATGAATATCATGGCTCTCAACAATCACACCATATAGCAATTTAGTAAAGATTTGCCTAGGCCCCGATAGCTTAGTGGGTAGAGCACCGGTACGTAAAGCCGGAGGTTCTGGGTTCGATCCCCAGCCGGGGTAACTTTAACGGCAATTGCTATCATTCAATAACAATGTCCTCGAAGCGGACTTATGCTTAAAAACCGTGCATGTATGTATTATATACTATACTTTGCAGAGGATATTTTTCTATCTTCCTAGGGGGGTGAAGGGGGTGGTTCAGGTCAGACAGGTCTGTTTTTTTTGTTGAATACGTTGATCTCCTTCTCCACAGTAATGACGTTACACTATACTATTAAGAATGAATGAGATGTGTGAATGATTGGGTATTTAAATAATGTAAATATTCTTAATAGAATTACTTTCGGATCTTTTTCTTTATGACAAATTGATTTTTACTATAAGTAATCTTACATTGTATTTTGTTTATATAATTGTATTTGCACTATCTATGAAATGTTCTTTGTTTACTTTAATATCTAGGATAAGCTGTAACAAATAAACTAAATGGTGTATGTAGTTGTACAAATCAGGTTGGATGGAAGATAAGGCTTCACTAGCCTTAATCCCACCTTAATAAAGACCTTAATCAATTAATCAGACTGATTTTTAATTGCTCACTGATCAGTGCTTCTTAGGGGGGTGAAGGGGGTGGTTCAAGCCAGACAGGTCTGGGGGGTTCTTGTTGAATGCGCTGATCTCCTTCATCCCCTCCTCAGCGATCTTCCAAAGCTCCGGCTTCTCTTTCTTGAAGTCGGCGTACCATCGCACGACCTGGTAAACATATTGTTGATAGCAACACAACATAATATGAAAGACACACATGACTTAGGCTTGTTGTACTCGCTACAAAGCATATTATCGATCACAACATGTAAAGCTGTAATTTCAATTTAACCAAGTGTGGCAGAGTGTAACATAATGAGAAATATTACATTTATTTAAATTTGTTAATTGTATTTCTTAAATTAAATCAAATATTGAGCAGTGCCCACTATCTTCATATTGTTAAGCAGTGCGCCGGCATATAAGTGAAATAAAATTGATCGAGAAGAATAAAATGTGAATTGCTAGTATTCGTGCCGGTTGGTTACGGTCCATACGAATCATTTCACTATAAAATGTTTTTCTAAGGTTTTCGCTTTTGAACTTTTGAACAACTTTTGAGAACAGTTAAGACACAAAATCGTACAAGTAAACAAAATAAAAAGCAAAATCTCTCCATTTCGAAGGTTGAGGTCAAGGATAATATTATACACTTCGTTTGTCAAGGTGTCGCTTAAATAAATGTGGTAGGGCATAATTAATATAATATGAAGTTCCTTCTTCAATGGCCATCCATCTACGTACAAGTGTATATTCAATTTGGAACAAATAATTTTAAAAAGACAGGAAAACTTCCAAGTTCCAGAATAATGATGTACAGTGTACACGTTGGTTCAAATATGAAGTATTGTTCACCTGAGGGTATCGTGCCAAGGGGAAGTCGATGGCTTCCAGACACATGGTCGCAGTCACCAGAGGGAAGTCAGCAATGGTGATGACGTCACCAGCAGCATATTTGCTCCCCTCTCGCTCTAGGTAGGTGTTGAAGAGGGACACACCAAGGTTCATCTTCTTCAGACCGTCCGGAGTGCGCTTGTACAAGTACGAGAAGTAGATGGGAGCAGCCTGCAAGGACAGTATACTGTAAGATTGACACGACACACTTGTATCTGTATTCAGGAATGTGACATGAATAGCAAAACAGCACAACAGCAGAGATTGCTCAAATATTTCTCAAAATAAGATGTATTTAACACCCTTCTATTCATCTTGGGGACCGACACTGAAACGTACGAAGACGTGCAATAGAAAACCTCCACCCCACACACACAACAGGCAATGTGGCCAATATCATCTTCCACCGCAGGCACACATGGGATGAAAACGAGGGCTCAAACCAGGAGCAAAGCAGGCAACTCTTCAGTCTTTGGACAATGTTGCTCACCGTAGGCTGCGAAACGTCAAGCGCGCAATAACACAGGTATCTGTAAGATGGAGGTACACGCGTTTAATGTTTGGCAGGTTTGTGTGGCTCGTTGGTCTTGTTGTTAGCGTATCTGCTTCCAATGCATAAGGTCCAGGGTTCGACTCCCGTCAAAGTCAGAAGTTTTTTAACTTCTGATTTGGACTTAAGTCCATCAGTTCGTGTCTTAGTAGTTGGTTAACGGTGACTTTGGAGCCGTCCTAGCAACGAAGCACATAATAAATTCAGAGTTGTTCTGAATCGGCCTTGTTGATTCTGGCGTAGATCCGCGGGTGTTCGCACTGTCCATACCACTGATTGCTATTTTTCTAAAAAAATATCGATATTTGGTTGGTTATCGCTCACTCGTCGATTGCGTCGGGGCCTACAGGGTAGGCTTAGTCGCTTTGATTTACTGTCCCCCACTGAAAATCAGTTATATAACTGAGTGGGTATAGACTCTAAATACAATTTTTTTTTATATAATTTTTTTTAATTGTATGTGCTACACTCTTTTATTAACGCGGTACAATGTCCCGAAAACTATATAATATAAAAATACGGTCCGCGAATGCCTTCAATCCTTCAGTAAAAAACCTAGTTAGACACCTGAAGAGGGTCATGCATTAATTGCACCCTGGGCAGGTGCAAAAATCCTAGATTACTCCTTGTTTACACAGTTGGCATGGGTATGTGGCATCTTTCTCACTTCTTGATTCCTTAATGAAATAGTGACCAGTGGTGATGCGTAAACAGTGTAACCGAAGTTCTTTTTTGAGGATTTTCTGACCAACCGTCCAAAACAATTCGTTCTTTACGTATACGTACGCACTGGTTTTTAATGATGAAGTAGGAAATTAGATATATCATCTCGAAGTTTCTTAGCTCCCAATTTGGCAAGTCTGTCAGCTTTCTCGTCTTGTTTCTCGCCTTCGACGATGAATTCCACAATGGCTTAGTCAAGTGTATGTAAAGATAAATGTAGTAGTTCTTAAACACCAATCAAAGTCTGTATTTCCATCAATGCCCAGGAGAAAAAGACGTCGTCAGTCATTTAATTATAAGTAATATATTGTGTATTTTAAACGCTAAAAGCATGATATTTTAGGGAGGGGTATTGAATTATATTGAGCTATTATACTGTATAATGTTCTGCCCAACACTTCTTGAATTATGTATTGACAATTGAGAACATTTTCTGTATGAGATGAAATGTGTTTAAATACCTTTGCTATGTGCAATGAAATAACCAACAACAGAATTAGTTTAAATTAAGGTAAAAGGTCTGGCGATATACACACACACAACCAAAGTAATAGTCTCACGTGGACATCTAACCTGTGCCTAGTAATTTACAACCAACACTAAAATATGTATTAAAGCTATTCGACTGTGTTTTTCTATTTTCCAAAATATGTTACCAAGTCAAAATGTAGTGAATGGTTTTGAAACCTGGCTATTTTAGAAAATCAAAAATATTTTTTTCAAATTTTTCTGATCCGGTACACGACCAATAGCCACCTCAAAATAATTTCCAGCTTCAATTCGCCAAGGTACACCATTCACCGTAGGGTGTTGTGTTTTTGTGACATTAATTTTCAGCTGTTTTTCTATGGACTGATTGAGAGTAAAAAGATTTATTTTAACAATTGTCTTTCCTGCGAATTTTTTCGTTTGGCGGTATTTTTTACCGATTTGTACCGCCAAACAAAAAAATTCGCAGGAAAGACAATTGTTAAAAAAAAATCTCTCAGTCAGCCTATGGAAAACCAGTTATAAATTAATGTCACAAAAACACAACACCCTACGTTGAATGATGTACCTTGGCGAATTGAAGTTTGAAATTATTTTGAGATGGCTATATTGGCCGTGTACCGGATCAGAAAATTTTGAAAAATATATTTTTTATTTTCTAAAATATCCAGGTTTGAAAGCCATTAACTATGTTTTGACTTGGTAGCATATTTTGGAAAATAGAAAAACGCGGTCGAATAGCCTTAACTATGAAAAACAATCATACGCATTTATATATTATTATGTCGAATTGGGAAAGCATTACATAAGAGGTAAATATATTATTGAAAAATCATCATTTTTACCGTTTTCGTAATCAAAAGATAATGTAAAAATCAATAGAATGTTGGTACCTAATAGATACCTACAGTGGCAATAGTTGTAAATTCATGATTTATAAATAATTATATGTATGCTGCATTTTAAATCGTGTGCTTTATAGCTGGGACGCTGCATGTAGGGGGTTCAATTCAGGGTGAATCTTACCACATATTCGAAGACGTACTTATAGAAGGTTGTGACGTTGAACATGAGACGATGGTTGACAACAGCGCGTTTCCGCGGGTCTTTCGGATACAGAGAGTCATTCTTAGAGTATTTGTCTGCGATGTACTGCAGAATCGCCACACTGGAACACAACCACATATTTGATTAGCTAGATTAGCTCGGTCGGTGCAGCTTTTTTCCAGAGAAATAGTTTTTTTTTTCGAAATTTCGAAATCGCTTGATCGCCGAATCGAGCGAATATCACATGCATTCTAGAGCAATTTTAAATAAAAATAAATAAATAAATCCGTATTTAGAGTCTACCCACTCAAGTCACACAACTGATTTTCAGTGGGGGACAGTAAACCAAAGCGACCAAATCAACCCTGTAGGCAATGACGCAATCGAAGAGTGAACGATAACCAACCAAAGATTTATATTTTTTAATAGGAAATGTATAGTTATCTGTAGTATGGAAAGTGCAAACACCCGTGGATCAACGCCAGAATCAACATGGCCGATTAAGAATAACTTTAAATTTAATATGTGCCTCGTTGCTAGAACGGCTCCAAAGTCACCGTTTACAAATTCCTAAGACAAGAACTGATGGACTTAAGTCCAAATCAGAAGTTAAAAAACTTCTGACTTGAGCGGAAATCAAACCCTGAACCTTCTGCATTGGAAGCAGGTAGGCTAACCACAAGACACAAGACAAGACAACAATGTTTAACTTTATTGATGGATGCGTATAGATACTTCTTTATTTTGTGGCCATCAAGAGTTATACATAGGTACACACTACACAGCCTATTTTAGCATACACATTCTCACATTTCAAATGATTTTCTCCCATATAAGCTTGGGAAATTACGGTCAGTTACTAAAACTACTTATACATGTTATGGAAATGTACTCTGGCAGAGCTATGCGCATATTCTTTCTTAGCAACCTCCGAAAGTTTCAGTTTTCAGGGTGAAAACTAGACGTCAGGAAGAAGAGTCGCCATATGTGTGTGTTGCATTAAAGCCTGATTCGACCGAGCTCATGCAACAGGTTTAGATGGGCACTAAAATATTTTATGCTTCATAGTAATATAACACTCATTTTATATATAGAAACCGATTAATAGAGACCAGGGATTTGGTTAATTTATACCAGCCATTTAGTGATACCTCCTTCTACCCTCATCCTCACCTCTCTCCTAGCAAGAAGCCGTCGTCATCCAGGCAGGGGACCTCCCTCTGCGGATTTATCTGCAATGAGAATCAGAATGTAATGAACACAGCACAACAGGGGGTAACCATTACATAGTTTTCTCAATTATATCCCACATTCACACCCATACACAATTGGTAATACAGGATACGCCACCTATCCTTCATTAGACCTGTTGCATAATAATGTTGTATTTCTCAATTTTGTATCCGTACCATCGATATGCATACTTGCCAGATGTTGAGAAGTGAAGTGGACAAGCAGTGCGATTCTATAAGATCGTTATGGATAATGTGAATGATCGCTATCGTTAAAACGAAATCATTTGTTGTACTCATTTACCATTATTGTAAATTCTGGCTTAGCCAATCAAAACAAATCTAACGAAATCAAGTATGCAGTAATATATTTTTTACATCCCATGACCGCGAAACGATAATTTAACAAGCATTTATATCAATACCTTTTGAATCCTCGTTATCAATCGTTAGGATATCAACCGCTAACAACATAAAAGTATATATGATACTCATATCAACTATCACTGCATACTTGATTTCGTTACGACTTTTGTTTTGATTGGCTAAGCCAGAATTTACAACAATGGTAAATGAGCACAACAAATGTTTTTGTTTTAACGATAGCGATCATTCACGTTATCCATAACGATCTTACAGAATCGCACTGCAGGTCGGACTAATTTAAAAGGTTTTCTTACTGTTCAACTACACAAACAACACGATTACTAATTTGTGGAAAGATTTCGCGCATTGAGAAATCGTTTTGTGCACTAAAATGAAACGCACATTGGCATGTTTGCTGTAAATATCTAAGTTAGCACCTCCAACATGGCCGATGTTAGCGTCTTCAACATGGCCGCCTCATATGAAATAACATTAGGTACACCCATGGGGCCTATAAATCCGTCCATAAGGCTTTAGGCCTAGTCGGCTTCAAGGTTACTGTATTGCATCCGCTATCCACGCGAAGCGTAGTAAGAGATCGATGATCCGTAGGCCTATCTACTATCTCTACGAAACCATAACAAACGATATCAAACGTGCGTTTCTTGCAAAACTCACATTAACAAATCCAAAGCCTTGGTAATTGTCATTATGTTTCGCTATGAACTTGAACCTCGCTGTAATTATATGAATACCATTTTGTTGCAACACGACACAAGAATGAAGATTCGCGTTCGGTGGTTACTTCCGCGAAAGTTTGATTACTCTCTGATTTGCTATTCCTGATTTTTTGGCAAACCTCATATTCGTTTGAGTGGGATCGTCTAATAAATCAGCTTTTTCTTTCATTTTGTTTTTGATGATTTTTTCTTTTTTTCTTTCTTTTCTTTTCTCTTCTTTTCAATTTTTTTCCCACCACTTTTTTTATATTTGATTAATTAATTAATTGCATTCAATATCCTTTTGAATTTGTTACCAAATTGTGTGTGTTTTAATGCATTGTTGTTGTAATATTACTATTTTCAAATATTTTTAAAGTTCATTGTTGTCTGCATTTATGTAATTAGATTTATTTAGTTGTCCTCGTTTGTAAATCAGTTTTTTTAAACTGAATAGGATAGACGTTAAATAAATAAATAAAAAATAAATAAATAAACAAAGATAAAATAAGATTTTTAGTTGCAATCGACAAACCAATATTTTGTTCAAGAAGTTATTATAATATTTGCATTATTACGCAAATATTATTATTCTTATTTATAAAATGAGGGAGCCGCGGAGATAACGTTTGAGAGGACGTATTACCAATGTAATACACAATTGTACGAGACGCAACTCCCAGTAGCTGGTGCTAATATTTTTAAGTTATTCTTTTTAAATTGCCCTGGATATTATTAATTGAATGATTTCATAGATAGCTCAAATTGACTTGTCCGCCAAATGTCCGGTGAAAAATCGGATTCCGCGTGTCACCCCGACACGTTAGAGACGAATCATATGCGTATTTGCGTTTTACGCTACCATTCTTATTTTTAAAATATATAATATGATAATATTTTCACATCAGCTGCTAGTGTTGGCGGAGCCTACGTGTGCAGGTCATGATCTCCCCACCAGCCACAACTAATGTTTGTCCTAATTCGCTCACTGCCATATTCTAATAGGTTCTATTTAGAGCAGCACTCATGGTCGTGGGAGTCTGGAGGCCCCTTCAACACATCCAGAACGTGATCATACAAACTTGAAACAAAATACATCCATTGAAAACAAAATGTTGGTATATTTTGCAGGTTGGCTTGGTCGCTTTGATTTAAAGTCCCTCTGAAAATCAGTTATATAACTGATCGGTAGACTCTAAATAAAATTTATTTATTTATTTATTTATAATAACCACCGTGTTGGCTCAGCGTAATAGCTTGTGACTCTTATTCGTGAGGTCCCGGGTTCGAATCCCGTGGAGACGGGCAATCCCGACTTAGGTTCTTCCGAGGTTTTCCACAGTCATTAACGAAAATTCACCCTTCACAATCGTCCACCGGCAGAGGGGCATGCATTACATCTGGCAGGTAACCCACGAGAAATTTATAAATATTGTGTTTTGGTGTTTAATAGAATAAAACATTGTCAATAATAAATGAACTATTAACAACAATCCCACAATATAACAATATCGATTTTTTCGTCATCACTTCGTCTGTTGAAAAAACTCATATTGGAAATACTAGGAAAACGCTTAAGTCCCGCCGCGTTGTTGGATGAGCGTAATTGGTGCATTGAGCTGCCATGTGTTATGAGGATTTTCTGTTGTTCTGTGACAAAATTATAACAAAGTCGAATAATTTTTTTAAATTAAATTAATTTAAAAAAAAATTGACTTTATTTCTAATTTTTTTTATGAATCGTAATTTTAAAAAAGGAAAAAATCGTAAAATTGCGATTTTCATAAAAAATAATTATTCGATTGCGCTCAAATTTTACAAGAATATATTAATTCATAAAATTAAGGTTCTGTGAAAAATTCATTACAATAGGATAAAGCATTAGGTGTTATAAGTCAAAGACTTGTTTAAAAAAAGAAAAAACATGTAAAATTTCGATTTTCATGAGAAATAATTTTTCGATTGCGCTCAAATTTCACACGAATATCTTAATTCATAAAATAAAGGTTTTGTGAAAAAATAATTAAAATCGAATTAAGCATGTAGGTGTTATAAGTCGAAGAAATATTTTAAAAATTGAAAAAATTCGTAAAATGGCGATTTTCATGAGAAATAATTTCCCGATTGCGCTAAAAAACGTGGCAGTTCTAAGTTCAGAGATTTCGAAGGTCTCTATAAAATTTCATTGCAATCGGAGTATCGGTTTAGTCGGAATCGTGTTAACAAACAGACAAAAATACAGAAAGAAAGAAAGAAAGAAAAAAAAAAAAAAAAACATTCCGGATTTTTTCTCCAGTGTAGTGAAATGGAATCTTCGCTTCGCTCGCTACGCTCGCTACGCTCATCCAAAAATTGAAGTCAATTGCTGAAAGGCAGTGTGTTCAGAGCAAAGGTCTTACCGCTCGGCGCTGTAACACTAGTCGTGCAAGTATTTGCAAAAGTAAGACATAAATAATGCTAAATCTAGATACGTAGAAATTACTCTGAAAAAGATATATGTGTAAACAAATACATAATTACCAGTAACATTTTAAATTATCATTCTTTAATGCTTGTTTTTTAAATTTGCTCAGCGTATGATATTGAACTTGGTGTGACTCACCTTGATCAATCATGCACGCAAAAAAAAATCGTACATGACTTGTGGATGTGTAGTGGCGACGTCGAAGCATGGCAATTTTAGCGTGCCTTCATTCTCATATTCATTGTTACTTTTGTAATCTCATTACTTTAAAAAAGATTTTATAGGTTTAAATACATTAATCTCGATTTGATGCTTAATTTTAATACATGATGCCCATGAATATGACCAAATTAGGTATTACAAGTTGTGTGTAAATGGTCAAATTTTTCACCGTGGGAGTTAAACCTGTAATAGGATGTAATATGCCCCTCTTCAGGTGAACTAGGTATGTTGCGGATAGGACAATTGTGAAGGGATGTCCGAGGGCTGTTTAAGAGGACTCAATCCCTTGCATTCGCATTAACGACTGAGGAAAACCTCGGAAAAAACCTTCAGTCAGGATTGTCGGTCTCGACGGGATTCGAACCTGGGACCTCCAGAATCAGCGAGCCAACACTGTCGGTAAATGGTCAATGTTTGCGTCCACGTAATCACTTCTTCACAGCGAGTGCAATATGAAATTGGACCTCGAATATTATGTTACAAAATAATGAAGAAAAAGTTTCTGAATCTTCTTACCTTTGAGAAGCTATCTGTTAAATGCTCTCCAGCTGCAAAGTCGACCAGGACAACTTGATGCGGAAGGTCAATTGCCTCCATTAACATCCGCACAGCTAGACCAGGAGGGCTATCCGACAACGAGTACAGCTTCACTCCAGGCATGATGTACAGCGTGTAATCACAATCTCTAACCACCGTGTTCTAATCTAATGTGGACTTGATCGCAGGGCCCTGGGACAAGTCTGATCAGGTGCAGCCTTCACCGACAACTGACGCGGAATTACTGGGATTCGACGTGGGTTTCTAATCCATCAGTACGATGCTATGTCATGGTGACTGGCGAGTCGTGACACCACAAGGACAAGCGGTCCCTTCACCAAACACATCTCGGATTTAGGACCGGTACTCATGAGAAAGGCTACCTACAGATAGACGTACGTAAACGTAAGACTCGACTAGCGAGCCTCTGATTCGGAAGGTCCTGGGTTCCAATTCCGTCGCCGGCAAGTTTTGATGAAGGTGTTTTCCAAGGTTTTCCTCAGTATTCCACAATAATTTTCCCTCCAAGAGGAGCATTTACTGCAAGTTTCCCACAATATATTACATCAAATTGCGGAAGGTTGCAGATTTGGTTCCCGATCCCAGTCGTGCCAAAGGGGGAAACGGTAATTGTGTTCGGTTAGATTTCTCCCGCTGGAGAGTTCATAAGACCCTCTTCATGATGGCTACTTACTACTAGCTGAATAATAATGACATTTGATTGTTGGCAACGAATCTATGTCCGCCAAAACGGTTTCTGAAAAGGTCTCATTTCCCATGTGGTTAACTTGTTCCTGGCTTATTGTATAAATGCATAATGGGCAGCTTTTATTTAAGAAAACAATAATTTGACTGTTTTTATTTGTAGTAACCCCCACTCTCCAAATAATAAAAAAAATCTTAAACATATTTATACAGGAACATTCCAACAAAGGGTCTTATATCTGGATCTAGATACATTTCAACAAGACCTTTAAAGTATCTTCGTCAACACTGGATATAACTATAAGAAGTTATATTTGCCTATACGTAAACTGCAGGGACAAAATAAGCAGTATCGCATCGCAAGTCACTATAAGATTAAAGCATGGTGCAATGCAAATATGAGATATGTATTTCTCATAGATACCACTATTTTTCTAACAACACGATTAGAAGTAATACCTAAACGTTCTACATTCACTATATATGTAATGATTGACTTATTTTTTTTATTTTTTAAGTTGTTAAATCTGCGATTCAATTGTGGCAAGTACGATGCATTGTTAGATCTATGAACACCGCAAATTTGCGATGCGAAATACACACCTATTTTACATTATGTGATTGAATACTTTGCAGAGTAATGCGACTGGCAGATTGCATGTAGCGTCAACTAGTCACCAGCCAAGTACAAGAACGAAGTCTGCTCTCATCGTGATAAAAAGAAAGATATGAAATGGGTAATT
>JAMZAV010005845.1:0-53932 GCA_024449915.1 Sweltsa coloradensis
CTTTTCGAATTGTGGTGTTGTTTTATAGGAAATCCTTATACTATGAGGTTTTGGGTTACTCATGATTACGGCCATTTCCCCCTACGTTCTAAAATATTGCAAGATGTTTCAGCTACTTTATTCGGGTCATCTTTAGTCACTATAATGTTATCTAATATTTGATTCTCTCTATTTCCCGATTTGTTTGGTGTTTCGGCCTCCCAGTGGCTTCATTTACAACATCCCATACTTCTTCATGTCCTTTTCAGCGTCTAGTACTTTATTCTTGTAGTAGTCATTCTTTATTTATGTGTATTAATTTATTAATGTGTTTCTATATTTTCGTATGTCGCCTTCATTTCAATATTCTCTGGGTGCACTAAGACTTTTTTACTTAATAAATCTCTTTTCCTAATAGCTGTGATTATCCTAGTGTAATCCATGGTTTCAGTTTTTTGTTTTTTTTGTTGTTTTTTATTACTTTTTTTTGCTTGCGGTTTTTATATTTTCTTCTAAGATGCAAATGAAATTATTAGTAGCATTATCAATATTATCTGTGTGTGTAACTGATTCCCATTCTTCTTGGGAAAAAAGTGTTTCTAGTTTAGTGTAGTCGATTATATTGATAGTCGTTAATTGACTGCTGTTTTTGTTGGGGGTTTCCGATTATATTTTTTTTCCACCCCAATTATTATGGGGTAGTGATCAGTTATTTTGTATGTAATATACCTGTTTGAAATTGGGATACACTTTTTGATTTAGAAATATATGATCTATGCAAACTGGCAGTTCTCAGTCACTCGATACAATCTTTGATCAGCGGTATAAATCCATTTGAATATACGTGTTAAGGTAGTCCCTAGTTTTGGGGGTTTTCATGTGTAAGTTTTGTCAGAGATGTTAATGTTAACGTCACCTATTATTAGGTTGTGTCTACTCTTCAGTTCCGTGAGTGTGCTTGTAGTTGATTTATAAATAAATTTATGTTGCTGGAGGGAGATCTATATATGCAAGTATTGAGAATGATTCATGGTTTTGCTCCAATCCAATGTTAATACAGTTTCCTTGACTTATTATATTGTTTGGATTCACTTGCAACTTATTATATTGTTTATTCATAATAAATTGAGATTCCATCATGACTAGTGAGTTTGATACTTTCAAAACGCACAGATTTTCACCAAAATGACCTTGAAAGAGAAAACTTTTAGATTAAAAACAGGATTTTAGTAGATAAAAAGTTGGTGATGCTTTGTAACGCACAGATTTTCACCAAAATGAGATAAAAAGTTGGTGCAATGCAGACAAATTTTCACCAAAATTACCTTGAAATAGAAACTTTTAGATTAAAAACAGGATTTAAGTAGAAAAAAAGTTGGTCATTGTGATGCTTTAAAACGCATAGATTTTCACCTTGAAGAAGAAAAATTTTCCGGGGGGCAAGCCCCCCGAACCCCCACTTAGCCTTTGGCACATCTATGAAAAAATTTATTGAACCCCCCCCCCCTTAATGAATACCTGGATACGCCACTGCTCTTATTACAAATTTGATGTGTACTTTCACTCCACTGTGAATTCTTTGATGTTTCACGAGGCTGTGAAACACAGGGAACTTTTTTAAAACAAATTTCACAAGCAAATGGTTTTAGTCCACTGTGGATATCATTAGTGATGTGAAATTACCGGTAATTTACCAATAGTCGGTAATTTAAAAATTACAAATTGAAATGGTACAATTTAGGGTGCCTGGTTTAGGGAAAAATGTTTTTAAAATGTTTGGGTATTTATTCAGTACTGGTAGGGTAAGTGGTACCCCCCAAAATACAAAAATTTGTAAAAAAAACGGCAGCCAAGCTCTCCTTCCAAAGTCTTCGGCTATGAATGCTGTGAGATATAGAAGTTGAGCCAAGCTTAGCTTAGCTGTAAATGAAAAAATGATTTTCTACTTGTAAAATATGTAGAATATTTGTATATTCTACATTACATACTCTACAGTAGAATATACGTGTAGATTACGCATTTTCTACGCGTAATATTCTACTGACCCAACCCTGCCGGTTTTCCCAGATAGGACGGTATTATTAATTTCATTGTCATTTTTTAGGATTTCCAAACACTATTTAATTTTATTTTGTAATACTAAATATGTATTTATTTAGTAATACAACGTGTCACTTTGAAGTTTTCAACATCATTGCGCCTACTTTTGTTTCCTGGAACATGACTCTTGCCTAAGTGTGTGCCACAACAAACAACCTTCATAGTTAATTCCATCGTCCCAATGCAGAGGTGAGAACACATTAATATTGTCAACACCACATGAAAATATATTGTGAAAACTGATCTCTGCTGCAACAAATAACATTTTTTCTGTCATCATCAATTCAATTGATGTAGTGTAGGCCTATGTGTATAAAAAATCAGGATGGGAAGAATTTAAATTAATTGAAATAAACCATCAATCACTGAGAAAAATACTTTTCCATAAACAACCATTTCAGTTCCATTGTCAAATAATACGTAAAGTAATATGTTTCCTTGTAAATTATTGGATGAGCCTAGCGAGTGGAGGGCAGATTCCACTTCACTACAATGGAGAAAAAAATCCGGAATGTGTTTTTTTTTCTTTTTTTCTGTATTTTTGTGTGTTTGTTAACACGATTCCGGCGGAACCGATACTCCAATTGAGATGAAATTTTCTGGAGGCCTTTGAAATCTCTGAACTTTGAACTGCCACGTTTTTGAGCGCAATCGAAAAATTATTCCTCACAAAAATCGCAATTTTACAATTTTTTTTTATTTTTTAAATTTCTTAGACTTATTAACACCGACATGCTATATCCGATTGTAATTATGTTTACAGAACCCTAATTCTATGAAAATAAATTCATGTGAAATTTGAGCGTAATCGAAAAATTATTTCTCATGAAAATTGCAATTTTACGCTTTTTATCGTTTAAAAAAAATTACTCTCATCCAACAACGCGCCTGAAAAAGCGTTTGCGAAGCTTCCTTGTTACAATAAGTACCCTATGTAGTGCTTTCCTTGCTCAGATCGCTCTAAAAGCTATCTGGAGGACCAAAATACTTCACACAAAAATTGCCTCCGGCAGCTGGGGCTGTGCCCCAGACGCCGGATAGCCCACGCAAGTCCATGGTAATAATAGTGTTGAGGCGTCCCGGTTTTTGTTTTTGAAATATGGACACCCTATTTTTGTAGGATTTGCAAGGTCGGAGGATTCATTGAAACTCTTATTTCAAACTTAACAAAAATACCCCTTCACGCCGTGGGTGTTCTTATGCCATGCAAGTTGATAGGAACTAGTGAAGCTCTTATTACAAACTTCACAACAATATGTTTCACTCCACTGTGGATGTTCTTATGCATTGCAAGGGTGGAGGATTGAGTAAAGCTCTTGTTACAAACTTCACACGAATATGGTTTCACACCACTGTGGATGTTCTTATGCATTGCAAGGGTACGTCGCTGAGTGAAGGTCTTGTCACACTGGTCGCAGGCCCACTTCTTCTCACTGCTGTGAATGTCAACAAGGTCAGTGAGGTCGTTGTGCTGAGAAGACGACGCAACACACTGCACGTCCTCTTGTTTCCTGACCGAGGTGTTGATATCAGCTTCTTCTAGGCTGGTCTGTTCACCAGAGCCCGAAGCATTATTATCACAAGAAACTAGTGACTGTGATTTATTTATAAATGAAGTATCATCATCATCAGTAACATTATGATGAGCTTCACTAACATATTCACATAATTCTGATCTCGTTCTCTTGTAGGTTGTGTCAGCTTGATTACCTCTATCTTGCTTCACGTCTTCTTCATAGTGGCTCACACCAACACTAGGACTGTCGGACACACTGGAGCTGGCAGATGAGGGTGGTACACCTGAAAAACATTGATGTGCATAAGTGTAGGCCAAGATAATTACCGGTAACAGCGTATAGCTTACGTGATTGGATTATAAAACTCAAGGAAGATTTAAAAAATAATAATGATAACTGCTGTGAAAACATAAGCAATCCCTAAGGACACCGTGGTAACACTAGAATGGTTCAGGTCCAAGCTTATGTTATTGTTCATGGTTACAAGTATCGACCAACTTAGAGTGTAGCTAGAATACTTTAAGTCACACAGGTCAGCTGACACAGGCAAGTTGAAGCCTGTTGTATGGAAGAAAAGAAAGAAGGTGTTGGCAAGAAAGAGACAAATCTTGACTTTCTGCTTTATTTTTACTTCTTTCTTATTGAAACTTTGGATGTTAAAGTGTCCTTATATCGACCAGCATCCAGGATATATAAGTAAAACCTTTCGTCCACTCCTGTTGTGGAGATGTGCAGACGCACTTAAAGTGTCCGTTCACCTCTTTAACAAGTTAGTCTTAACATCAAATAGAAACATAAACACTAAGTAGTTTGTGTATATTTCCCGACCTACATCAATAGGGTTCTTTAAATTCATTGCCGCGCTCAAGAACAGTGACGTCACTGTTCTTGAGCTGGCTATGTGTTGCAACACAGCACATCCACTAGCGATGTGTAACGCGCGAGGCAGGTCCCGGTCTATCTGTCAACTAGTCTGTTCAACTAAAACCAAAGTGGAAGACCCGAGTTCACAATCACTAACAATACATAACACTGGTCAACAACACTTGTTTTGAAATCATACTGCTAATAAAGTAGCTATTGGATAGCGTCAGTTTTCGTAAAAACGTAAATGTCAGGGTTGCCAGTGGTAAGTATCTAACATTCGAACCGGGGAGCTCCCGAATAAGTCTCGCGTGTTACACTTGTACTATCTATCTACTTTAATGCACCGTAAAAAGATAAACAATATTATATCAGTGACACTGACTTTATTGGATGAGCGTAGCGAGCGAAGCGAAGATTCCATTTCACTACACTGGAGAAAAAAATCCAGAATGTTTTTTTTTTTTTTCTTTCTTTTTTTTGTATTTTTGTTGTCTGTGAACACGATTCCGGCTAAACCAATACTCCAATTGCGATGAAATTTTATGGAGGTCTATGAAATCTCTGAACGAAGAACTGCACGGGGGAAAATCGATCGAAAAATTATTTCTCATGAAAATCGCAATTTTACGATTTTTTTCGATTTTTAACAAAATTCTTCGATTTATAACACCTGCATGCTTTGTCCGATTGTAATAATTTTTTCACACAACCTTTATTTTATGAATTGATATATTCGTGTGAATTTTGAGCGTTATCGAAAGATAAATTTCTTTAAAAAATCGCAATTTTTGGAATTTTTTTGATTTTCAAATTTCTTTGGCTTATAGCACCTACATGCTTTATCCGATCGTGATGATTTTTTCACAGAACCTTAATTTCATGAATTTATATATTCGTGTGAAATCTGAGCGCAATCGAAAAATTATTTGTTATGAAAATCGAAATTTTACGATTTTTTTTCTTTTTTTTAAACTAGGAAAACGCTTAAGTCCCGCCGCGTTGTTGGATGAGCGTATTGGTGCATTGAGCTGTCATGTGTTATGCGGATTTTCTGTTGTTCTGTGAAAAAATTATTACTAAGTTCAAATTTTTTTAAATTAAATTAAATTTAATAAAAAATAAACTTTTTTTTTTTTTTTTATTAATCGTAATTTTAAAAAAAGAACAAAATCGGATAATTGGGATTTTTATAAGAAATAATTTCTCGATTGCGCTAAACATTAACACTAACACATTAATTCATAAAATTAAGGTTCTGCGAAAAAATCATTACAATCGGATAAAGCATGTAGGTGTTATAAGTCTAAGAATTGTTTAAAAAAAGAAAAAACCCGTAAAATTTCGATTTTTATGATAAATATTTTTTCAATTACGCTCAAATTTCACAAGAATATCTTAATTCATAAAATAAAGGTTCTGTGCAAAAATCATTAAAATCGGATAAAGCATGTAGGTGTTATAAGTCAAAGAAATTTTTAAAAAATCGAAAAAAATCGTAAAATTGCGATTTTCATGGGAAATAATTTTCCGATTGCGCTCAAAACGTGGCAGTTCTAAGTTCAGAGATTTTGAAGGCCTCCATAAAATTTCATCTCAATCGGAGTATCGGTTTAGCCGGAATCGTGCGGACAAACAGACAAAAATACAGAAAGAAAGAAAGAAAGAAAAAAAAAAAACATTCCGGATTTTTTTCTCCAGTGTAGTGAAATGGAATCTTCGCTTCGCTCGCTACGCTCATCCAATTACGATTAATTAAAAAAAATTAAAATTAAAGTTTATTTTTTATTTAATTTAAATTTATTTAAAAAAAAATCAACTAAGTAATGATTTTTTCACAGTACAACAGAAAATCCGCATAACACTTAACAACTCAATGCACCAATTACGCTCATCCAACAACGCGGCGGGACTTAAGCGTTTTCCTAGTACATATACCTCACCTCATTATTGCTAGTATGATATACTAGTCCGTCACCAGCATATTGGACAACATACAAAGAGTACTGGCATAGTGCATCAGCATTAAATATTAATCTTTCGACTGTAGCCCGGGGGGAGGAGGGGGGGGACACTTGTGTAGATCTAACAAGTCGATTGTCGAAACAACAGAATTTCATAATTTTGTAACAATCACTCGATACTTGTGCTAATGGAATGGAATGGCCGTACCTAGCGTAGAGACAAGACAAGACAATAAATGAAAGGAAATGAAAAGTTTTAAAGGAAATATGATCGTTCCAAGTACACAAAAATAGTCATCGTCAAGACTCAAGATAAGACTGAAAGTGCACCCTATTGGTACGTTATTCACCTTCACCTTCTCCTGCTTATTTTATTGTAAACAGTGACATGACTGCTGTGCTCCATACACGAGATTACAAGATTGTATAGGCGTATTTGTATTTTGCTTTGTGTGAATAACAGATGTACATGTTATGTAAATCAATCCAGAAATTACCAAATCCATCTCAGCCAGGTTGAGAGATGCACATGTGTTTTGTTTCGACCTAATTTAAACCGAGTATCAATGTCTTATCCCCCACCCTCCTTCAAAGCTTGTGTCACGTGCTAAGTGATAACCCAATAAGATGACGCAGCTCGCCTCGACACTCGACACTCTGCCGGCCGCTACTCGTGCGCTGTTGCCACGACTGATAAGTGGGGAAGATGAACGAAATTCTTTTGCACATTTAACAATTAATTTAGCGTTATTACGATTATTTTTGGTCAATCATTTGTTGTAAATGGAGTCTACTTAGGTAAATAGATGTCTGTGTGAACCTTTACATAAGAGGTGAACGATCCCTTTAAATGCTAGGGTGTTTAACCTCCTAATACAATTGTTGTTTGAGGTTTTATTACATATTTTATATTTTATACGTTATATTATATATTTCTCACAAAAGTGAAAACAGGATAATTAAGACAATTACTAAATTAATGATCATTTAATTATAAGACATTGATGCCTAAAAAAGAATAGATTCCATTCAATTACAAGGATACAAATAAATTAGTTTAAATTTGTTTTCAATATGATATTCGTCCTTACAGAAACGAATTCGTTTTTCCGCCGACAACAGCGGGAAACAGTAAAGCCACTTGTTGTAAAATTAAGGGTTTAATTTACAATTTCGGTCTTCGCTGACCGTCGTCAATGTAGCCCGTTGTAAGTTTACATTGTGGACTCTTTGGTCTCCTGAGCGCATAATGGACCCAAATTTAAGTTTTTGGCGCCTCTTTGCATTCAAACAATGATAGCGTCAATCATGGACCCTAAGACTATTTGGCCGAGGGTTCTTGTCAAATGAATGTCAAATCACTGGGGACCTACGAGACTATTTCGCGGTGAACCAGAGGAGGATAATCTTGTCAAGAGGGTGTGAACAAATCTGGTCTTTTGTCCCTTTGAGGATTTCCAAATTCGTCAACTGTAAACGGACGAACTATAATAATTAGTAAATGTCACCGTTTGAACAACTCTGTGCATTGCACACACCATTAACAAGTGGTCAACAAATGATAGTTTTAAAAACAATTATACACACTATGTTGATATAATTTTCTAACAACATTCTATATGTTGATATCTGGATCTAACAACATTCTATATGTTGAAATATGGGTCTAGCAACATTCTATATGTTGAAATATGGGTCTAGCAACATTGCACGAGGTCTTCTATGGTACCACTGATTTTATTTAAACATATTCTTAACCAATCTTTTACAAAATTACATATTTGCAATAGTTGAAAGCCCAGAGAGAGTCCACATGAATCTGTAATAAAATGATTTTAAATAAACCAATAAATAAATACAGAATTTTAAAGTAGGCAAATAGAGTTCTAGATAAATAGGCAGGATTCAGGACCGACGTTTTTGTTAGAAATACGCCGAATTTTGAACTAGTACCCGAGTTTGAAGTATTGAGGGACTACTATAGTATCACTACATGCATATTCAAATGCTTTGCAAGGGTGGAGGAGTCAGTGAAGCTCTTATTACAAACTTGACATTTATAAATGTAGTTGGCTTCTCCCCTACCTCGTCGGTCTTGTTTGTGCAACTGTCTCTCCCGCCCACTACACGCGGCTTATATGCATGCCGAGCAGTGGTACGGGAGGTACAGTCGCTTGCGACCGGGAGGCAGGAGAGAAGCGGCGTCTGATTTTGGCGTCATTATATTCTATTAAAATACAGGTTTACATCTTTAGGTCTTTGATGCCTCACAAGGCTGTGGGAAACCGGGAGCTTTTAGTTACAAATTTCTCAAGTAAATAGTTTCATTCCACTATGGATAAGTTTATGTCTTGCAAGGTTGGAGGATTGAGTAAAAGTCTTAATACAAACTTTGCATGCATATTGCTTCACTCCATTGTGGATTTTCTTATGCTTTGCAAGGTTGGAGGAGTCAGTGAAGCTCTTCTTAAAACTTCACATGAATTTTGTTTCACTTAACTGTGGATTTTCTTATGATTTGCAAGGTTGGAGGAGTCCGTAAAGCTCTTATTACAAAATTCACAGAATATTGTTTCACTCCACTGTGGATGTTCTTATGCCTTGCAAGGTAAGAGGATCGAGTATAGCTCTTGTTACAAACTTCACACGAATATGGTTTTAATCCACTGTGGATCTTCTCATGTGTTGTAAGGTTGCGTCGCTGAGTGAAGGTCTTGTCACACCGGTCGCAGGCCCACTTCTTCTCACGGCTGTGAATGTCAACAAGGTCAGTGAGGTCGTTGTGCTGAGAAGACGACGCAACACACTGCACGTCCTCTTGTTTCCTGACCGAGGTGTTGATATCAGCTTCTTCTAGGCTGGTCTGTTCACCAGAGCCCGAAGCATTATTATCACAAGAAACTAGTGAATGTGATTTATTTATAAATGAAGCATCATCATCAGTAACATTATGATGAGCTTCACTAACATATTCACATAATTCTGATCTCGTTCTCTTGTAGGCTTTGTCAGCTTGATTACCTCTATCTTGCTTCACGTCTTCTTCATAGTGGCTCACACCAACACTAGGACTGTCGGACACACTGGAGCTGGCAGATGAGGGTGGTACACCTGAAAAACATTGATGTGCATAAGTGTAGGCCAAGATAATTACCGGTAACAGCGTATAGCTTACGTGATTGGATTATAAAACTCAAGGAAGATTTAAAAAATAATAATGATAACTGCTGTGGAAACATAAGCAATCCCTAAGGATACCGTGGTAACACTAGAAAGGTTCAGGTCCAAGCTTATGTTATTGTTCATGGTTACAAGTATCGACCAACTTAGAGTGTAGCTAGAATACTTTAAGTAACACAGGTCAGCTGACACAGGCAAGTTGAAGCCTGTTATATGGAAGAAAAGAAAGAAGGTGTTGGCAAGAAAGAGACAAATAAAGACTTTCTGCTATATTTTTACTTCTTTCTTATTGAAACTTTGGATGTTAAAGTGTCCTTATATCGGCCAGCATCCAGGATATATAAGTAAAACCTTTCGTCCACTCCTGTTGTGGATTTTGATTGGATATTGCTTTACGTCTCATATTTATGAAACTTGGCTAATCGAGACGAAGGGAGGGACGTAAGGGATGACGCGGGGGGACAAGGGGTGGACAGGCCTGTGCTGGTCAGAACCAGCCACAAGCATATGTGGAGGGCAGGGTTCCTCCACGTCGTGGTCGTCTCCGTCTGTGTCATCATCCGTCCATGTTGTCTTTGTCGTCGCCGTCGGAGAGGTAGTCAAAGGGAAGGGGTTCCCCGACGACGACCCAGAGCTCGCCTTTAGTTTCAGGGAGTGAAACTCTCCTATTCACAGGCCAAACCGCGAAAAGGTGTCGAGTTGGAATTTGATGGCCCTCCTGTTATGTGAAGACGCACTTAACATGCTAGGGTGTTTAACCTCCTAAAACAATTGTTGTTTGAGGTTTTATTACATATTTTATACATTATATTATATATTTCTCACAAAAGTGAAAACAGGATAATTAAGACAAATTATAAAAATTAAGTGAATCATTTTATTAATAAGACATTGATGCACTTTAAAAAATGAATAGAATTCCATTCTAATATCCTTACAGGGATAACAACTAAATTTGTTTTCGCAATTTGTTTTTCAAATATTGTTAATTATCAGTAAATGTCACTGTTTCAACAACTCTGTGCATTGCACACACCACTAACAAGTGGTCAACAAATGATAGTTTTAAAACAATTATACACACTATGTTGACATAATGTTCTAACAACAATCTATATGTTCATAATAGATCTAACAGCATTCTACTATATCATATATGTTGATATAATGGTCTAACAACATTATATGTTGAAATATGGGTCAAGCAACATTCCATAAGTTGCTATATGAGTATACTATGCAAAGGGTCGAGGTGAAACAGTCATTTATTTTTGGTGTAACATGTCGCATCCATAAAAAAGGTTCAGAATCTCAAACAAAAACAAAACCCCTCCATTATTTTGCAAAAATGTCACTTTATTATCAAAAAACCAGGCTCAAACTGAAATATGGTGATATGACAATCTATTTTAGCGCTAAAATTATGATATCGTATAACACAATAAGCGTCAACTTTTTAATAAAACATGCAATTTGACAAGACTTTTTTTATTGATTTTTGAAGGGATAAATAAATACTGCTCATTGTGTGCAGCCCTGGTAAATACAACTGACACTTTCTATTGATTAGCGTAATATTTTTGCTATGAGAACAACTTAATTTTTTTAACGTTTTACATAAATAAAATCACATTTCCTTGTTGCAAGCTGGGCAAAGAGGAGTACATAAACATATTTATACACTCTCTAACAGGTTAAGTTAACTTTGGATATTCCTACAAATTGAAAGATGGGAAAAGTCAAATAAGCTCTTATTACAAACTTAACACGTTAACTTAAACTTAACAAGTTAACACAAATACAGTTTCACAATGTGGATTTTCTTATGCATTGTGAGGCTGGAGAAGTCAGTGAAGCTCTGTTTGGCCTACACGTATTTTCGAAAATGTTTGCTTTTTATTTTCATTTATTCATACTAGGAGGCAGTGATGAGATTTCTGTCTCCTAGTATGAACAAATGAAAATAAAAAGCAAACATTTTCGAAAATACGTGTAGGCCAAACACCCCGGTTTATTTTTTGGATTAAGGACGCGTCAACCGTTAGGTCATAATGCACCACTCAAGCCTAAGGGGGGTGGGAGGAGGGGCCTATGCTGGTCAGAACCAGCCACGGGTAAAGGGAAAGAGGAAGAGGAAGGGGGGTTTCTCACGTCGCGGTCGTCATCGTCTTGTCATCGTTCGTTGTGTCATTGTTATCGTCGCCGGGGAGTCGTCAAGGAACGATATTTATTGGTCCTCCGGCCGGATGATATCGTTTTTATCCGGATTATTTGGTAATTGTTAACGCCCACGGGGAAAAAGTGTGAGTTAAAGTGAAGTTTGTGAAGCGTGTTTACGCCATTTTCCCTCTGCTGCAATGGATCAACTCCTAGCAAGGAAACGTGTTCTCAAGTGTAATGTGACTCGTCTTGAAAACACCATCAACAACGTGCAGACCGGTGAGTTTATCAATATCATCAATCAAGGTACATAAAGAACGAGTGCATCAACTTTCTACAGAAAGCGACAGCCTACTGCACGCCGTCAGTGCTGCGTCGGAAGATGATGCCGAATTCGAGCAGTATGAGACTGATATTAACGACGTTTTTGAAAGGTTGGTGGCCATTAGGATTAGATTATTGGACCTAGGAACCGATCACGTCGGCGCTGTGACAACCACGTCCACCGAAGCTAGGCCTAGACCCAGTGAAGTAAGGTTACCTAAGCTTCAGCTGCCGACGTTTGATGGCAGCCTACAGTGTTGGCTATCATTCAGAGATCTCTTCGAGGCGGCAGTACACAACAACAGTCAATTGTCTGGAGCTGAGAAACTGCAATATCTTAAGTGTTCCCTACAAGGTGAGGCTGCTGCTTTACTCCAGTCTATCCTGTGACCAGCGCTAATTACAGCGAAGCGTGGGAATTGTTGACGTCACGATACCAAAATACGCGGGAAATCGTAGACAGAGTTCTAATGCGTATGTTCTCCCAGTCTGTCCTACAACAGGAGTCAGCTGTTGCATTACGCAAGTTGTTAGACACAACTTTGGAATGTACCAGGTCCTTGCAGTGCTTGGGCAACCTGTCGAACATTGGGACGCTGTGCTTGTGTTCCACACCGCTGGTAAGATGGACAGTGAATCTCGGCGTCAATGGGAGCTGTCACTCACAACTAAGGAGCCGACAACTTTCAAACAGTTAACTGACTTCATTGAGCACCGTGCTCGAGCACTCGCTGCTGCGGGTAGGCCCACCCTTAATCACAAGGGTCCTTCACCCAGTAGTACAAAGTCAACGCACCCGAAGCAGACGACTTCACATCTCAGTGTGTCTCAGCAACAGGGGATTCCATCATGCGTCAAGTGCGCAGGAAGTCATTTCCTTCACAAGTGTCGTCACTTTCTGAACGACAACATACACGACCGTCATTCATTTGTCAAGAGCAAATCATTATGTTTCAATTGTTTACGGGCAAAAACATACTGCTAGAGACTGTACTTCCGGTAGTTGCCGCATGTGCCAAAAACTGCACCACACATTGCTGCATTTCAATGAAACAGTCTCAGGGGAACAACAAGATGAGGTCAAGTCTACGGAGTCTACTGCCGTCTCCTCCCATTTCTCAACGGAATCGATTTCGTCAATGGTGTTGCTTTCAACAGCCATAATCAATGTGCGGGATATACATGGTGTAGCAGACCATTACGAGCGTTGTTAGATCAGCATCTGAGGCTAGTTTTGTTACAGAAAACTGTGTTCAAAAGCTTGGATTGCGAGCACAGTCGACTCAGGTGTGTGTCTCAGGTTTGGCCTCCACTAGCGTAGGCAAGTGTCGTGGCGTCATACAATGAATTTTACTTCAACATTCAATAATGAAGAGTCCTTTGCCGTCGAGGCTTTAGTTCTGCCCAAGGTTACAGGAACTCTTCCGAGAAATCAAGTCAATATTGAGGGAAATTGGTCACATCTTAATGGCTTAAGTTTGGCAGACCCATCATTCAACATTCCAGGAAGTATCGATGTTCTTCTCGGAGCAGATGTTTACCCATTGATTTTGCGCTCTGGTCGTTGTTCAGGAAACATTGGTTCACCCATAGCACTGGAAACAGCACTTGGATGGGTACTTTCGGGTCCCATTAATGCACCTGGTCCTAAGTCACCAATAGCAACACTGCATGTTCAGTGTGACATGGACAATACTTTGCGTAGATTCTGGGAATTAGAAGAAATACCTTCTGCAAACTTACTGACTCCAGAAGAGAAGCTGTGTGAAAAGCATTTTGAAAAGTCTCACCGGAGAGACGATTCTGGTAGATTTATAGTTGAACTTCCATTTCGGAAAGACAGCCCGAGGCTTGGGCTATCCCGCAATCAGGCGGTCCATCGACTCGCTTCCCTGGAGCGTCGGTTGAAATACCAACCTGATAAAAGGCAGCAATATGATGAGTTCATGTCTGAATACTTGTCACTGGTCACATGGAGCTTGTTCCTCAAAGTCAACTAACCAAGCCTTGAGTGAAGTGTATTACATTCCTCGCCATCCAGTCATGAAGGAGAGCAGTACAACCACAAAGTTGAGGGTTGTATTTGACGCTTCAGCGAAGTCTTCTTCGGGTGCATCCTTGAATGACAAACTAATGGTTGGACCTAAGCTGCAAGACGATATCGTTCCTATACTGATTCGGTTCCGAAAATACATCGTTCCTCTAGTAGCCGATATCGCCAAAATGTATCGACAAATTCGGGTTGATCACTCACATGTCGATTATCAAAGAATAGTGTGGAGAACAAAGCCAGGTGAACCAATACAAGACTTTAGACTGTTAACAGTTACTTATGGTGAAGGTTGTTCTTCTTATCTTGCCACGAAATGCCTTCAACAACTGGCAAGGGATGAAGAAAGGTTATTTCCAAAGGCAGCACCTGTTGTGATAAGGGACTTCTACGTCGACGACTTGATGACGGGTGCTGATACCATTGACGAGGCTCGTCAGCTTCAGAATAAACTTATTCAACTAACGAACAAGGGTGGTTTCAAACTCCGCAAATGGTTATCGAATACCCAAGAAGTTATCGAAGCAGTTCCGGAACCAATGCGAGAACTTAACATGCTTTTGATCATCGATGAAGATAAATCGGTAAAATCATTGGGACTTCAGTGGCATCCAGCAGCTTATCAGTTCTCATTTACTGTAAACCAACCCCCTAGCCAGAGTGTTATCACCAAACGCAAGTTACTATCTGACCTTGCCAAGGTGTTTGATCCCCTGGGATGGCTTTCACCAGTGACCATTAATGCCAAGCTATTGTTTCAATCATTGTGGAGATAAGACGTTGGATGGGACGATGAGCTTCCAGAAAACATCTACAATGCGTGGAGACAATATTGCGAAGATCTTCCCCTCATACAAGACATCAGAATTAATCGATGCTTTCAAGCACCCCAGCCAACAATGTCAGAACTGGTAGGCTTCTGTGATGCCTCTGAAGCTGCATATGCTGCTGTATTCTACCTGCGCACTATGTACTCAGATGGTACTGTCATGGTTCAACTAGTGGCTGGTAAAACAAAGGTGTCACCGATACGACAGGTCTCCATTCCTCGTTTGGAACTGTGTAGAGCATGCGAGACATTGCAAATAGCAGAATGACACAACGCTACGCAAAGCTACGCAACGCTACGCTACGCAACGCTACGCTACGCAACGCTACGCAACGCTACGCAACGCTACGCAACGCTACGCTACACAACGCTACGCAACGTTACGCAAAGCAACGCAATGTTACGCAACGCAACGCACTGCAACGAACTTCCAGCAGCACGAGTACGTCCGGCTCGTCCTTTTCTACATTGTGGTGTGGACTACGCCGGCCCGTTCCTTCTGCGGAATATGAAGAGTAGAAGCCGAATAAACTACAAGGGGTATGTCGCCCTTTTCATTTGCTTCTCCACGAAGGCTATCCACTTGCAGCTAGTTAGCGACCTTCTGCTTTTATAGCAGCTGAAAAACGATTTGTCTCTCGTCGTGGCAAGCCGTTCCCGAACCTGACTTGATGTCCCTCAAGGTTAACCAGCTCTGAAGGTGGAAGCTGCTCCAACAGACAGCTCAGCACTTCTGGTGTCGTTGGTCCTCGGAGTACCTTTCTCGACTTCAACAACGACCCAAGTGGTGGGCTACGCAAGCCAATATCCAGCCTGGAGCTATGGTGATCATCAAAGACGAGAGACTTCTTCCTCTTCAAAGGAAACTTGGCCGAGTCTTGAATACTCACCCTGGTTCTGACGGTCTGATGAGGTCCGCCACTGTGAAGACTTCGAGTGGAGTTTTGCACCGACCTATTGTCAAGCTATCCTGCTTACCCTTTGATGGGAATTAACTCCTTACCTTTTGTTCTTGCTAACTTCATTGTTATTGTGTTATGTTAAATTGTATGTTTCAAGGTGGGCGGAATGTTTGGCCTACACGTATTTTCGAAAATGTTTGCTTTTTATTTTTTCATTTATTCATACTAGAGCAGTGATGAGATTTCTGTCTTTTTGACTTAAAACATAAATTTTTGATTGTTACTTCGTTCCATGGGGATCTTTCAATACGTGCCTTGTCGTTTTGTGTGGGAAAATATATCATTACTCCTTTAGACAACTCTCATACTTCATTTCCCTGGAATATTAACAACAAGCTCATTTAACAAATCTTTCCATTAACATAATGGGACTAGTAATCCCTCATTAATTCAGCCGTTCAAAGTCTTTTAATATTATGCCAAATCAAACCACTTAAAAAATCTAATTAATTTTCCCCCAACCCCCGAAAAAAAGCTCAATTGACCATTATGCAAATTGAACAGCACACATACATTTAAATATACTAACTAGGACCATGCGCATCATCAGAAGCACAGTGGAACTTTTTCTCACTATGTGCAAGAAACTATACGATCCACGCGGTTGATTGGCTCGTCATTTGCTAATTGGAAGAGCTATCATACACCGCGATTCAAGGAAGGTGGTCCGTGTCTTATCTAACAAAAAGAAAGCTTGGAAATGTAATTATATAACGTTAACTCATTTTGTTTTTTTGAACTTTTTTTCGTCGTTTTCCCATTAGAATTCTATCTTCTTGTTTTAACATCATTTCACATCCTTCCATTTTACATCGCTTATTATAACACACCGTGTTGCGTTGTACAAACTTCACGGGGACACTCCGCAGACCTGGGACAAACACGTCCAACCTGACGTATATAATGTGAAATGAAACTCGAACTAGGAAAACGCTTAAGTCCCCGTCGCGTTGATGAATGGCGTAATTTTTTTAACCGAAAAAAAGCGTAAAATTGCGATTTGTTTAATAGATAATTTTCGATTACGCTCAAATTTCCACACGAATATATTAATTAAAAATTAAAAAGTTCTGTGAAAACAAATAATTACCAATCGATAAAAGCATGTAGTTTTATATTCGTCGAAACAGAAATGTTAAAAAATTTAAAAAAATCGTAAATTAGCGATTATCCTGAGAAATATTTTTTTCGGATTGCGCTCCAATTTCACACGAATATATTATTCATAAATTAAGGTTCTGTGAAAAAATCATTACAATGGGAATAAAGCTGTAGGTGGTTATAAGTTCGAAGAATGTTTTAAAAATTTAAAAATCGTAAAATTTTGCGATTTCATAAGTAAAGTAATTTTTCCGATTGCGCACGAAATTTAACACAAATTATTAATTGATAAAAGTAAGTTCTGTGAAAAAATCATTACAATCGAATAAAGCATGTAGATGTTATAAGTGCACAGAATGTTTTTTAAAAACGTGAAAAAAATCGTAAAATTGCGATTTTCACGAGAAATAATTTTTTTTCGATCGAATTTTTCCCCCCCTTGCAGTTCTTCGTTTAGAGATTTCCTAGACCCCTAAAATTTTATCCGCATTGTAGTATTGGTTTAGCCGGAATCGTGTTCACAGACCACAAAATACGAAAAAAAAAGCACAGAAAGAAAAAAAACATTCTGATTTTTTTTTCTCACAGTGTAAGTGAGGATGGAATCATTTGCTTCGCTCGCTAACGCTCAATACCAACTATATATCAGTAGCAGTTAAATAAATAATTGTCTCATTGGATTTTCACAGTACTGGTACAAACACATTTGAATAATTTTAAAAGTTACTCAAGGACTTAGCTTTCCGCCAGCACTTAATCAAACATTCCTTTTAACATCCAAGTCAGACTAGACACAAAGATTCTCAGAGAGTAGGCCTGACCAAATTATTTGACAAAATACATTAAAAAAAAAAACGAACAGCCAAAGAAACAGACTAATCAGTGATATGTTGTAAATGAAATAAAACTATTTACATTATTAGAATACATTTGTACCAGTGAAATGCCCAATGAATTATTTTACATAAACTGAGCAACTACTCGAAGGTGTACAGGAAGAGAATTAGCCACCAGCTGACTCCCGCACCGTGTCACCCTTCTGCGCCTATTGGCTGTCTATATTCTTAATATTCGTGCACTGGACAATGGACCACGAACTAGTAAATATTATCGAGAATACCGCACTAGTGACGTGGCCTCAAACGTCAATGCGATACCACTCTGATACAAAACATCTCATTTTCTCATATTTCCTACGCGTGATGCATTTTAAAACATGAAGCCTGTATGAATTTGCTAGTTCGGACAAGGCCCTCTCATCTATGGTACGCACTGATTTTTATTTTAACATATTCAATAACCCAGCTTTTAACAAAGTTTTACATATGTGCAAAATAGTTGAAAGCCAAGAGAAGATATCGTCCACATGAATCTGTAATAAATTATTTTAAATAAACAATAAATAAAATACCGAATTTTAAGTAAGCAAATAAGAGTTCTACATCAATAGTCAGGACTCCAGGACCAACGATTTGTTAGAATACGCTGAATTTTGAACTAGTACCATGAGTTTGAAGTATTGAGGGACTACTAAGTAACACTTCATGCATTTTCAATTGCTTTGCAAGGGTGGAGGAGTCAGTGAAGTGAGCTCTTATTACAAACTTGACCTTTATAAATGTAGTTGGCTTCTCCCCTACCTCGTCGGTCTTGTTTGTGCAACTGTCTCTCCCGCCCACTACACGCGGCTTATAATGCATGTGCCGAGCAGTGGTACGGGAGTACAGTCGCTTTCGAAAAACCCCCCCCGGGAGGCAAGGAGAGAAGCGCGTCTGAGTTTGGCGTCATTAATTCTATTAAAATACAGTTTACATCTTTAGGTCTTTGATGCCTCACAAGGCTGTGGGGACAAAGGGAGCTTTTAATTACATAATTTCTCAAGTAAATAGTTTCATTCTACTATTTGGATAAAGTTTTATGTCTTGCAGGTTGGAGGATTGGTGAAAGTCCTTATACAAACATCGCATGTATATTGCTTCACTCCATTGTGGATTTTCTTATGCTTTGCAAGGTTGGAGATCAGTGAAGCTCTTCTTAAAACTTCAACATGACATATTGTTTCACTTAACGTGGGATTTTCGTATGCTTTGCCAAGGGTGGTGGATCGAGAAACCTCTTGTTACAACTTTTCCCCAAAAAAAAAAACCAACAAATATGGTTTCACTCCCACTGTGGATTCTTCTATGACTTGCAAGGTTGGGAGATTGAGTGAAGTCTAATACAAACATCGCATGTATATTGCTTCACTCAATTGTGGATTTTCTATCTTTTTTGCAAGGTTGGAGGAGTCAGTGAAGCTCCTTCTTAAAACGTCACATGAAATTGTTGTATTCACTTTAACTGTGGATTTTCGTATGATTTGCAAGGATGGAGGATCGAGGAAAGCTTCTTGTTTACAAACTTCACAACAAATAATGGTTTCACTCCACTGTGGATTTTCTTATGACTTGTGCAAGGTTGGAGGAGTCCATAAAGCTCTTATTACAAAATTCACAAGAATATTGTTTCACTTTACTGTGGATGTTCTTATGCCTTTGCAAGGTAGATCGATTGAGTAAAGCTCTTGTTACAAACTTCACATGAATATGGTTTCACTCCATTGTGAATTTTCTTATGACTTGCAAGGTTGGGAGGATTGAGTAAAGCTCTTATTACTATTCACAATATTTGTTCACTTTAACTGTGGTGTATCCTATATGCATTGCAAGGCTGGAGGAGTCCGTAAAACTCTTCATTACAGTGCAAAGTTCACATGGATATGGTTTCACTTCACTGTGGATCTTCTCATGTGATGTAAGCTTGGAGCGCTGAGTGAACTTCTTGTCACACCGGTCGCAGGCCCACTTCTTCTCACGGATGTGAATGTCAACTAGGTCAGTGAGGTCGTTGTGCTGAGAAGACGACGCAACACACTGCACGTCCTCTTGTTTTCTGACCGAGGTGTCGATATCAGCTTCTTCTAGGCTGGTCTGTTCGCCAGAGGCCCCAAAAGCATTAATTCATTCATAAGAAACTAGTGATTGTGATTTATTTTTAAATGAAGCTCATCATCATCAGTAACATTAGAAAAAAAAAAAAAAAAAAAAATGAGCTTCACTAACATATTCATAAAATCTGATCTCGTTCCTCTTGTAACTTGTCAGCTTGATTACTCTATCTTGCTTCCGTCTTCTTCATATGTGGCTCATCCAACACTAGGGACCTGTACGGACACACTGGACAGCTGGCAGATGAGTGTAATACATCCTGAAAAGAAACATTGGTGATGTGTATAAGTTAGGAGCGACCAAGATGTGCGTATAACACTGTTTACCTGATGTGAGATAAGTAATTTGTCCTCTCTTTGGTTAAGAGAGAATGATATGGTATAAAGCAATATCGTGACACTTGTAATAAATACAGAAAACAGTATATAATACAAACTTATGTGATATGACATAATGAATAGGGTGCCGATAGCTTACCTTTATGGTGGAGTGAGGTCCCTTTGCAATAAGATAATGTCAACAAATACAAAAAATAAGCAAATACTACATAATCAAAACGTATTGGATCCATATGACTTCTCATGAGTGAGGAGAGAGTCCAATTTGCAAACACATATCAGTCTTTCTGTCCTTTCTTTACCTATGAGGTCGAGATGTGCGAGCCTGCTCTACAACATCCTTCTGTGGGTTCGTTGTTTCCTTTGTTTCCTACCAAGGTTGACGATCCTTGTCCCGTGCTGGGGGGGGGCCTAGCAAGTGATGAACGTTGTTAGACCCAAATCGTCATTCCTGTAGGCCTCTTCACCTGCAGCCAAGAGCTAGCACAATGGTGTCTGTGGCCATAGCCCCGAGCTTGCAACTTGTAGTACATTATGTGTTTCCTTTTTGTTTTCTAATCCCATCAAAATTAGTGGGCAGACTCTCTTCTTTGCCACGGTTCTTGTCGTTATAAATCCCAGTACTCACGTAGACAAGTGTTTACTTCTTGTCGCCCAAGCACCAGAGTCAAGGAGTGAAAGCCCCCTCACTGGTTGTGCTGTGTTGTGACTATCCGCCTTGCCTATCTCTAACCTATCTCCTAGATGAACTCGAACTGATGTCATCTCCTGGTCCAGCAACAGCCGGGGGGCAACTTTTCTTCTTGTTGCCAACTGGTTCCTGGATTGAATCCAGGGTTAAAGTCATGGATTTTTTGTCTCTTGAGTACAGAGATAGGAGGGAAGTCCCCATTATCTAGTTGTGGCGGGCTGACTGTGGTGCTTCAGTTGATGGTTGTTTGAAGTAGACTTTGCTATGATGACAACATGCATGCAGAATTTCAATCTTCTCGCGTGGCCCGACCACAGGTTTGGTTGTTGTTTGTTGAGTTGTGTTAGTATGTTGTTAGACTGCTTTTTGCTAGTTGGCCACCCCTTCCCGCTTGATGAGTCCCACAAGGATGAAACACGTTGTGGATTAAGGTAACTACAACTAATCTTTAAATAAACTGCCTTTGGTCATCAGCAGGTGAAAAAGTTTTTGTGTCTGACGCAGCCCTTCATGCTGGTCTTTATGTCTATGCATTACATACCTAACACCTTCTCCAATCTATACAAAACTTAGCCGGTTGGTGCACTTTCTTCCAAAATAATTGTGTAGGCTATCTGTTGTGAGGGTTGCAGTGCAGTGAGTATGAAATTTGGGGGGGGGGTCGGGGGGGGGGGGGGGAAATAATAAACAACATAATCCCCAAAGGGAGGGTTGGGGAATAGGGAAGAAAATCACAGGAGGTTTGAAATTCGGCATTTGCGACGATTTGGCATATCACTGGTAAGGTATTCCAGTTGCCGCACCCTTCTCAGTTCACCAGTCTTGTATTGGTCGTGGGGTTGGAGATACGACCTTAAAAACACAGGCAGTAAATACAGTTCACTATGAAATTTCCATGCCCATTAGCTTAGGGCAATGCTCACTGGTATTCTCCACATTCTCTTGTCTCACATCCTGCCTGTCCATTCATCCTAGTGCTTTGATTGTTGGTGGTCAACCCAATTATTCGGCAGTGACATCGCGTTCATGACTTATGTTGGTGTACACCTCGTTGCTGGTACCACAGGTGTTGTTGTTTGTGCTATCTTGTAGGTCCTTGCTGGTCAGGTGAGCAGTTATGGTGTCCTGACAGGCTCTGCATGGGGCAAGTCCTTAGCCCACCTTGGGTCGGTTGCAAGGGGATGACCATGCACACCACTTCCACTTGTTTGGGTTTTCTGTGGATTCTCTCTCACCACAGCAGGTCCCCGACCAATGTCACGGGCTAAGCTATTGTCTAAGGAGACACCCCTACGGTATGGTTCTGGCTCAGGTCTTGGGTCAGGGTGATGCAGCTCCAGAATACTGACCTCCCCTCTGTAGGATGGCATTCAGGCGGGTTATACGTGTGTTGCTACCGATAACGCCAAGAGTGAACCCACAGGATCAGCTTGGCACAGGAGGTAACCCTTTAGTTAAGAGAGTACCACACAATGCGTCACAGCAAAAAATACAAAATTGACAAATGGTAGCCTATATTTTTAATTTTTACCCGTCCTGGCAAATTTCCAGTTATTTTTACGCTTCTCTTCTTTTTTCTTTGAGCTCATTGTCAAACCACTTTTTGTTGATTTACGTTGAACATAAAACTACGTACTCATTTACTCCCGAGACAATGTTTTTAACGTTTAAAAATGTTAGCCTATCACCCGCTTTAAAACATTTTTAAAAAACATTATATTTAGGCTACACTAGTTTATAACTTTTACAAATCTTCCGAAGTTATTGGGTCTACCATACTCCTTGAAAGATATGGTCAAACTTGGAGAATTTTTTAGCTACACCTTGTGTCCCACCCCAAGTAACCCTGTCAATCATCAAACTGAACAGACTCAGGTTTATTGAGGCTCCCTCCTTCTTTGTTGAAAACTTTATAAGCGTCAACTCATTGTTAAATCGTCATGTAACAACATATATTCTGGTGACGTCGTTACAAAACAGAGGACATTCTCAATACAGACTGGCACCTACATTTCCCCGCCATCATGTCTGTGTAGTTTGAAACCACGAATATCCAACGAAAAAATTCTTATTTTTTTAACTAAATATGTTTCTTTATCTTATAAAATATGTTGGTTCCAATGCAGGTCCATGTGGTTTGAAACTGTGAATACCGGCCGAGCTGGGAGAGTCCATTACATGTAAATGAGGATTTCTACATTTGTATTGTGCACAAACCACATGTTTCCTTTCAATCTGTGCATTGCAGAGTGTTACTTGGGTCGACACATACAGTATTGTTCCAATCGGATAAAAATCTGACCTTTCTCGAGAAATAACGTGGGCAATATTTATGCCCGTGACTTTGGGGATATGATCTAAAAAGTATTAGCTATTCTTGACGTAACTCATAACATTTTCGCGTTCCATTTGCTATATATTTTGTTTTGTAATTTAGGTCAATTGGGTTTAGTCAAAATATGCAAAATTTCAGGAGAGTTGTGATTTTGAATACATATTTTACATATTATTTGTGAACACAAGATTATAATGCCTATTGTTGATTGGTATAAAAGTTCTTGTAGATCTAGTGGAACAATAAATTAGCATGTTAAAAAAAGCCGTGGTTAAGTCAAATCGTAACATAACGTATTGTTTCAATTTTCCCGGATCAAAACCCCAAGATTTGGTGTAAAATCACAATGACAAGACATAACTTTATTTACTCCATTTTATTTGTAGTATTATTATTATGTTAGTAAATAATGTTGGTAAAACAATTCTTGGGGGTAAATAGGCTCATGCTCTTTCAGCAAAGAACACATGTACATTGCATCGACAACAAATCGACAGGTTCTGCAGATTTCACCATTTTCATCGCATCACTCTAGACATCCTCGTATGACATAACCCATGAATCCTTGTGATCATCCCTCCTTGTGATCAGGCGTCAGCTACTCAAAAACGGGTTCTTACTTATCGTTTCTGCTTGTGTTTCACACTCTTACTGGACTGACGTGAGACTTTTTTAGACATTTGATATAGATATTACACACGAACATAATTTTTAAAATTTCTGTTAGTGAAAAAGCATTTACATTTTAAGGCTATTCCAGAGGCACTCTAAACCGATTTTTGAAAGTCAACAGGAAAATGCTTAAAGTTGGTTGATGAAAGATGAACTTTAATAAATAAGAATAAAAAATAACTTTTTTTTTTGTGACGGGACTCAAACGCTCATTTTGGCCATTATTGATGCAAATTTTATGAGTCAAATAAGGTCACACTGTATATGTCTAGGTGCAATAACTTAATTTAAAGCGTTTGATTTTTTTTTTGTTTTTTTTCACCACCGGAGATAGGACTGACCTTTGTCATCGGCTTTGATATAAGGAAAAATAATTTTCTGAAATAACCGTTTGATGGACGATTTTTTTTGTCACATGCACAAATCAAGAGTTTTTGAAACCGTGAGTAGTGATAGCTAAAATAAAATCTCTTACATCCAAACTGGTATTTCAGAAATTATTTGTCCCTTATCACTCAAATCTGAGGACAAAGTGTGTTGAAAAAAACAAAAAAAAATCAAAGCTTTAAATTAAGATTGCACCTAGAACAGGGTGTTCTCCTTACCTGGTACCTCAAAATTTGCATATAATGGCCAAAATGGAGCTTTTGTCCTCCGTCCAAAAAAAAAAGTTATTTTTTTTCTCTTTTGTATTAAAAGTTCATCTTTCATCCAACCAACTTTAAGCCGTTTTCCTTGACTTTCAAAATATCGGTAATGAGTGGCTCTGGATAGCCTTAAGCCAATCACTAAATTTATTGTTCATCTTCCAATTTGTATACCCATTACTATCTATTGATCTGTTCACCATCATTTGCTCACCCTTTACTATTCCACCTTTTATATTATTTGTACCATACCATCATTTGTTCTACAGGGAACCTTACATATTTCCTGTTTTATTATGTATTTGTTATTATTTGTAGTACTTTTATAATATGTTTTTAAGGATTCCAACTAGACATACCGGTAGTTTCCTAAGTTAGACACTTTGTTGACTTGCCCTCATGGCCCTTTTCTAACTTTTCTACGGATGTTGTAGATCATATTCTGTTACGGAAATGTACTAGTGATGACATCGGTACTCGGTACCTCCGTCTACGCCTTTTTTCAAGGAGTCAATTTCTTCGAAAGCGATTACCTGTGTTAGATATTGGCGGTTGTTTGAAGTTGGACTTGGACGGCCGCTCCATAGTGTTGGATTTCTACTTCTGTTGAGTTGTGCGTGCTGGTGCTTCCAAATAGAAACAGGTGCGTCGGAGCGACAACGTTGTATTTGTAGCAGGCACAGGGCGGAAATATTTTGCTCTCGATTACCGACGCCATGGCCAACGTTGGTCACGTTGTCTTTTACACTGTGGATTGCCGCGGTGAGGACTATAACAAAGGATTTAAGTCGTGAAACTGCGTAGGTCCGAGATGGATTTGGTCATATTCCTCTTGCTAGACTAGAGAAGGATTTGAGTCGGAAAACAGGACGTCGGTGCCACGCTGGCTTTGTCCGTATTACGCTGCTAGACTAGAGAGGGATTTGATCGGGTGTAAATACGACGTCGGTGCCGCACTAAGCTGGATTTGGTCCGAATTACGCGGCTAGACTAGAGAAGGATCTGAGTCGTAAAATGGCGTCGATATCACGCTGTATTTGACCTGTATTCCGCTGTTATACCTAAGAGAGTACTCTTGAGTCGTAAAACGACGTCGAACCCCAGCTGTCGTATTTGATCCGTATTTCCGCATGTTAGACTTGAGAAGGACATGAGTCGTAAAACGACCGTCGGAAAACCACGCTGTTTTTGATTTGTATTCCGCAGCTAGACTAGAGAATTTTTTTGAGGAGTCTAAAACAATGCGTCGGTATACCGGGGTGTATTGCTTGGGCTTAGGTCCGATTTCCTCTGCTCAGGCTAGAAAAGGATTTGCATAGAACAACGTCTTAGGTACCACGTAGAATTTGTGGGTTAGCCTTGTTTGGTTGGATGAGCGTAGAGAGCAGTGAAAGCGAAGTGTTTCATTCACTACCTGGAAAAAAATTCCTGAAGTTGTTTTTTTTTTCATTGTTTTCTTTTTTTCTTTTTTCTGTATTTTTGTGTTTGTCAAGCACGATTCCGGCTAAACCGATACTCCATTTGCGATGTAAATTTTATGAGCCTTCGAAATTCTCTGAACTTAGTGAACTGCCTGACTTTTTGGTGCATGCGTGCAAAATTCAATGATCTAAAAGGTGTTTTCTCAATTGAAAGATCTCAATTTTAATAGGAAGAAACGATTTTTTCGATTTTTTGAAAATTTATTTTACTTAAGAACTACCTCATGCTTTATCCGATTTTAATGATTTTTTCACAGAGCGTAATTTAAGCGGGAATGGACCCATTTGGCTGTTTAGCAAATAGCTATTCGCTCGGCCCAGAGCATCGACGTATCTGAAACTTGCAAAGTTGTCAATAAAGCATCATAGAACAGCCCTGTGGTCATAGATTTTTCAAATTTACTTCATCAGTCAGAAAAAAAATCAACGAATATGGTCAATTTTGGAGTTTTTAACAAAATCAAAATTCGTGAAAACTAATAAAATTTTTTATAAATTATTTTAAAACAAAATTTTAAAAATGTATTACTACAGAGCCCAATATAATTCCACATTTTTTTGACATTGTTCATATTCAGACACCTGTGGTGTCAGTTGGCCGAGCAAACAGCAATTTGCCTAAACGCATGTCCTATACTCTCTTAATGAATTAAGATATCCATGTGAAATTTGAGCGCAATTGAAAAATTATTTTTCATGAAAATAGTAATTTTGTGGTTTTTTCTTTTTTAAAACAATTTTTTTACCTATAACACCTACATGCTTTATCCTAATGTAATAATTTTTTGACAGAATTTTGATTTTATGAATTTATATATTCGTGTGAAATTTGAGCGCAATCGAACAATTATTTCTTCTAAAAATCGCAATTTTTTGTTTTTTTCTTTTTTTAAATTAGTACGATTATTTAAAAAAAATATATATAAGTTTATTTTTTATTTAATTTGATTTAATTTTTAAAAAAATCTTCAACTTAGTAATAAGTTTTTTCACAAAAAAAATGAACAACAGATATCCGCATAAACACATGCAGCTCAATGCACGGGTGGGTGAAAAACGTAAGTAAAGCAAGTACGCTCATCCAACAACGCGGCGGGACTTAAGCGTTTTCCTAGTAAAATTTAATTTGCAACAAAAATATTGATTAAGAATGACTTGTAATGTTATGTATGGGCAATGTTTAAGGCTATTGTATTACCTCTGGCCGATAATTTGAAAGTCGAAGAAACACATGTGTGAAAAGTTTGCTGAATGAAAGAAGGCCATTAAAATAACAGAAAAAAATTGTTAATTTTTTGGGCGGGACATAAAACCACACTTTGGAAATTATATTTAGGTTTTTGGACAAAAGTGTAGTTAAGTCCCGCCCAAAAAAATTCACAATTTTTTTTTCTGTTATTTTAGTGGCTTTCTTTCATTCAGCAAACTTTTCAGACATCTATCTTCGACTTTCAAATTATCGGCCAGAGGTGGTACAATAGCCCTAAAGCAAATGTTGACGTTTATACTAGCAGCCATTCTTTTAGATAGCAATGACATAACTTCTCATTCGCGTATTACAAAGGTAGTTACTCCTGGCAAAGCTATTTAAAAGATTCTGGTAGTAAAATCATCATAAGAGAGACATCTTGCCACTTTTAAATTGTTTTAACTATTAATTTTAAAAGAATACAATATAGGCCTAGCTACTAGTTTTAAACGTGGTATATTTGATAATATTATGTAATTGTATTATGTACTAATTTTATTAATCGGGAAAGAACATGTACTATAACGGTGGGCTTATATTAATAATGATTATACTAGTTTACTTTGTTATATTACTTATATTGAGGCATTGACAGTGAATTATTTTTTGTTATATATATTCTCCACTGTAATATCTTTTAAAGTACTTGTCTCGTGTCAACGTGCATCTGACCTTAGATCTGACTGACAGCTGAAGAACACTCTAAGCCTCCTAAATCGACTGCCGTTATCTGTTCGTGTAGTGGGGGAAAAGACGCGCCTTGTTGAATAATTAACACGCAAGAGGTATTCGCAGGTTTAACAAATCTAACAAGTAGCAGCACGGTCGTATGCCAACAGTGGCCCGGCCGAAGGCAGATAAAAACACGGCTGCAATAGGGAGCAAGTGTGTTTTTCATGCTTTAAAGCAGAATATTTTTATTGTAAGCGTCAGTTCCTAGATATTATTTTCCACTTTTCAGTAGTTGGGTACGATGGGGTAGGACAATCACTTTATTTTGTGTAACCTCAGCTGCAAATAATTAGAAAATAAGGATTTTAATCTCGTAATTTGGAGACGTTGTAGTTCAATAATTTTAACTTGAGGCAATTAAACCTAACCGCGAATTTCTTATGATTATTGGCCTTTTAACTTTAGGCCTATATGATATGTAATATAATATTTATATCACAAATTATTTGTTCTCTCCTCATCCCCCCGCCTCCCCCCGCGCCCCCGCCCCCGCCAGAGAAGTAAATTTTTTTGCGGTTTCCTCGCATAGTTTATCACTCGTATTTGTTATTAATTTTTGTGTTTTCGTCACGCCATTGAAAAAGCTCTTAAAACATTGTCTTGTCTCCATTTAAAAAGCCCCCCCCCCCCCAATGCGGCTAAAAATTTAAAGTTATAAGTTACCGGTATATATGGATCAGGATGGCACCGGCCTTCACTCAACTTTATATTTTTGCCTATTATTATTTTATTACTATTTTATTATTGTTTTTTATTAATACGCATATAGTTAAATAATTATATTACGCCTAGTTAAGTCCTAGAATTTTTTTGTTGTTGTTCTTGGTTGAATTATGAATAATAATGAGCCCAATAAATATTAAGTCTACGCATAATTATTTGGCTGTTCACAGGCGCAGTTGGTACGAAATCCTTGCATACGTAACTCGATTAAAAAATCAAGGTAGATAAGTTTTACATTCAATGCGCTGCACAAATTTAAAAACTTTATATGGACATTATATTATTAATAATAAATATAATTACAGACAAATTCGCATATTATTCTATACCAACCTATCAATTATCCATTAATGGACTTGCATAAATACATAGCTATGGTTCACAGTATCTTTGGTTGATTGCAGGTGATTGATTTGGGTATTGCTTAACGTCTCATATTCATGCAAGTATCTTTGGGTTTAGAATGTTGAACCCAAAGACGGTACATAGCTCTTAGCCTGAATTTGGCCCTATACTGCTTACAGCACACATTGTAATATATTAAATTAACATTATGGTTTATCGTTTTATCAGTTGGTGTATCCCATGAAACTGATGAAAGTTTGTGAAAAATGTGTCTCAAGGAATAGGAATAGAACTCCCATCTACCAACGTATTGGCACGGAATAATATCACATTCAGACTTTTTGTTTCATTACGCATTACAAAAATGTATCATTACTAATTTAATGACCTTTCTTGCTTGCTAAATACATAAACATGATCATTAAATTCATTTCTGGAAGGTTGACCGTGACGCTACAATAGTGCATTTGGTTTAACATTGAATGCGCCATGTCAGTCCGACCGGTATCTGCCTTGGAGGCGTCTCCACTTGACCGCCCAGATGTCCACCACTTTGCTTTTAACGTCGAATACGGATGTGAATCCTCGGCCAATTTGTTAAATTTTTGTATCTTAAAATTTTATTATACATCTTTTTATCTATGACAAGATTTTGTAACAGTGTTTTTACTGCAAGTAATTTATTTACGTGGCAATTCGTCCCTCCGCATTGTGAACAACATCTCTAACAGGAACACATTAATACATCACGGATTTAAATATGTTCTCCACCTGAGTTAGTCTATTACCTCGTGAATATTCTATTATTATTTATTATATTTAAATATCACTTGTTTGCACATTCACAAATTTGTTTGATATAATTCGAAAAATTGAGTCAAAAAAGCTAAAATGACGAAAATATAAAAAATGAATCTATTCGAAATATGTATTCGTTTTTAACTTCTTAGAAAAGTGACATTTATCGATGTCGACAGAAATACTGTGTATTTGCTACAGTTAGATTATCTGCTAATATCAATTTCTTATTTGTTTGATAAAAAATACCAGCCCAATAAGTTGAGGATTGCAAATGGTTCTTTTAAAGTTTGCAAATTCGCGCCTTAAAAATAAAAATTTGCGATTTGTCGCCGATTTACCAAAAAACACAATTTTCTCATGCACAGACTTTAAAAAAAAAGGTTCAGAATAATTTTATTGATTTTAATGATTTTAAAGAAAACAAGCTCATGTGAGAGTGAAGTTCAGAATCAGTTTTAATTTTAAGCTCAATTTCGCATTCAGTTTTCAAAAGTTTCGGACAAGTTTTTTACAGAATAATTTCGTCTACCGGCACCTCACCAAATTTAACAGAAATTAAAATGCATGTTTTATGTAATATCTTTTGATATGGTGAAGTATTATGAGCTTTACTCTCGTTCAAGTACGATTATGTACGATCTCACAATCGGCGTTGTTGACCCGGCACCTCCACCATAGTTACCGAGCCAGTTAAGGCTACCCCAAGTGCGATGCGGGAAACGAGTCAGTTGCATTTGCTAGTGGCTGCAATGGCTTTGCCATGGCTCGATTTTTACACGCTAATATCTCTAAAATAGAAGTATTTAAGAAATACTGACTTATGATACGTGAAGCATCGCAATCATTTATGAATCCAAGCACATGTCAAACCTCGGGAAAACGTCCGCCAAATTGAAATGAAGACGAGTTTAAGCCAAGTGGTTCGCGTACAATGGTTGCCATTTTTCATAGAAAGAAGATCTCAATGCGAAACGAATACAGAGATGGAAGATGCACGCATGCCGCATAAACAGTTTCCGCCCGTACCGTCGTCCTCTTTGCGTCCGTCTGCTGCTGCTGGCTAGTGTCCGCGAAGCCTGACAGTGAATTCTTCTGTTTACATATTTTAAGTATTTTTTTCCTCTAGACTGTCTTGTTTTCGACAATTTTCGGTATTTTTTTAGGATGACCCCACTCATAGACCATGGAAGAATCTTTGCAGAGTGGGCATACGACTGAGTTGCACACTAAAAACGGAGACAAAAAAACAGTTTAAAATTATTGGGAACACAAGCCAGCATGAAGAATACTGCATACGTTTGGAGGTTAGTCCCTAATAGACTCGACCCTAGCCCAGCTAGGCCTACATTGTCCATTATGGCTAGGGCATAGGGCCTAGGCTAGGCTAGGCCTAGACCCTAGTGCGGTTGGATACACAAAGCTAGTACAAATATTCCTATCCACAGATAGGCCTAATTTTGTAATGCTTGTGGACCCGGACAGTTGCGTGGCATGACACACTAGCCTAGCTATTCGTTTATTGTAATGTTAACACGTGTACCAATAGCTTGTACAGCCAATACAACGATTTATTATTATTATTAGTATAACACAAACATGTCAAACAAAGTATCCCCTCCTCCCACCCCAACTCGACATATTTGTTGCAAAGCATTAACGGGAGGCGGGGGATTAACAGCCAACATGACGGACAAGACACTCCCTTGCAACTTCTATTATCGATTTTTTATCGGCGGTGCCGGATTTCGCGTTCGCATCACTCTTGCAACTCTTGCTCAAAACACTTGCATGGCAACGATTGTTACGGACCTACTATTCGGCTAAACTCGTTTTTATTTAAATTTGAGGACGTTTCACGATTTGCCTATGTCTTTGGATTCATAAATGATTGCCTGCTTCACGTAACGTAAGTCAGGATTTGCTTAAATAATTATATTTTAAGAATTTAGCGTGTAAAAATCCCGAGCCAGTTGTAACCTATGACTCGTGCCTGCAAATGCACTGAACTCGTTTCCTCCCGCGTCGCACTACAGGGGTAGCCTATTAATTTTTAATTTCGACTTCGACACGGCGACCTCCTCCAACAAAACTTTGAAATTTTTTCAATTTTTTTAAAAATTTCGTGACATAATTCGCATTTAAGGACATAATTGCTAATTTCGCCACTATTTCGCGGTATCAACTAAAATTTCGCGCAAATTCGCGAATTTGGAAATTGGTAAAAAGGGGCCTAAACCATTTCAATCACTAATTCTGAGATTCATGTGGCATAACTGAATTTGAAGGGCGCTTTAATACACTTTCAAAAAATTTGCGAATTTCCGTTGTCACCATTTTTGCACATCTCTGCACCCAATAAGGTCATCCTTTATAATTGGTTGGCACGTTTATCCTATTTAATTTACGTAAAGATGTGGATTCCGATTAAAACTTCTTCTCTGTATATAAATATAAAAATAATAAATATAACTGCTTCTACATATCTCTTCCTGTGAATGGTAAAAATGCACCCAAAGATTTTTTCGAGGAATTTTTTGGATTATTTCTTACCCGCTAGTTGGGCCCCAACCGGCTTCAGGTTTAGAATCTCAATGCGGTATTAGCAAACGGTTTTTTGCATTGTAACAAATTAATTATCCAAGCAGTGTATGATTATTAATTTGTATTTCATTATTGCTCTTGATTTGATATAATTTAATGTATTTTCAATTATATTTTTTCTGCCTAGTTGTCTGGTTGCTGCCCACTGGATGGAGCTTGCAACTTGAGTGGTGTCCTGTATCATTGCCATGATCATTTTGACATTAACAATTTTAAATACAGTTAACCCCGTTAATTCAAAAAAAAAAAAAGAGCACCCATCATTGAAAAGTTTGTATATTCGTATAATATACTCGTTCCCGGCCAAATAGTATGGGACTACATGTTAGAAGGATGTTTTAAAAAAATAGAAATTTCCGATCAACGTGTAATTCGAACAAATATTTTTCCCCCCGTCATTAAATAACCCATTATACATTTGCTGATAATTCGAAACAGTTTTAAGCAATCGCGAAATTCACAAAGGACACGCAAACCGCCGTCAAGCTTTGCAGCCGTGGTAGATATTGTGCCTGCATCGTGTATCTGTACTGTGTCTAGCGTTTGACATTGCCGCCCGGCTCCAGCTGGCTCCCTGCCCGCGACCGCACCTCCCCTCCAAACACTCCCTAGTCTTCTGCGCAGGGCCCACTTCCCTCCCGCTACGAGCTAAGAAGTAATTAATACAATTTGAGTTTTTGTTCGCACTGACGTCTGCCACTAGTCTGCTACTGTATAGTCGAGACGTGAACGGTTAGAATGCTCTGTTGTGCGACAAGTGCCTCAGTGTTTTTGTTTTGGGGGGGGGGGGGGGGGGAGTGTTGTTTAGGCTATGGCTCCGCCAACTAAAAAGTAGAAAACTCTGACTATTGCGGAAAAAAGTAACTTTTAAAGACATTGATAAAAGGAGGAGAAGAAGGGGTGCGTTAGCCGTTAAGTAACGAATTCCTAATCCGACCTATTATCTACATTAGTAAAAAAATGGGAGCAGAATAGAAAGAAGCTTTTCATCAAGTGTGGTGGTAGCGATGCAAAGGCAGAGGCTACGTTCCGGGCAAACATGAACAGCTTGGAATTACAACTCTTCGAGTAATTTTACGCAGGTGCGTAGTCAACATAACCTACTATCCTGGTCCATGACTAGTGGAACGAAGCCCGTTGAAATCGCCTTGCAATTAAATATCGATGATTTTGCGGCGTAAGTGGTGGCTTGATCGAATTTAAAAAGATTCAATATCGTCTGCCTTGCGGTTTGCGGCGAGGCTCAAAGGGTGGACCAGAATGAATGTCACATGGATTGAAGACCACAGCACATATTTTGTGACAAATACAGTGCGCAAAAAACATATTTTAATATGGACGAGAGCGCTGTTTTTTACCATATGATGCCCGAAGATCCTTGGCTATAAAAAGTGGAGAAATGCCATGGAACAAACGCAAGCAAGGAGTAGGTTGACCGTAGCAACTCTGTGTGATTTAGAGACTGCTCAGAGAAAAATGAACCTTTGGTTCTAGGCAAGTTGGGTAAGCCACGCTGTTTTCAAAGGCTTGGCACTATCTGATCTTGCCTGTCACTTATGACTGGAACAACAAAGGCGTGGATGACAGGTAGGGTTTTTCGTGATTGGCTAATTAGGTTACAGAGGCGCATGGCCCTGTCAAGACCGGCACGTGTTACTGACGCTCGACAACTGTTCAGCGAACAAACATTTCCTGAACTGCAACACCAAATGTTGAGATACTGTTTTTTGCCCACCGAATACCACCAAGCCGTACTCCAGCCTTTAGATCACGGCATCATTTCCAAAATCTAAACATCTTTCCTTCCTCCGCCGGCAATACTTTTGCGATCATATACCCAGACAAATAAAGATTGGTCGCACAGTTTGATGAATTAAAGTGGACGTGCTTTACGCTATTACAAGAGCCATCTCCATTTCATGGGGAAAGAGTACCCCAAAAACATTGCCAATTGTTTTAAGAAGGGTTGAATTGTTCTACCCCAATAGCGCCGGAGCCTAATCCCGACCTAGATGATTCTGAAGACGCCGATCTCGAGGACGTTGACGTTAGGAACACACAGTGTATGGGAACTATATGTACGGGAGGGGCGATGGTCTGGAAGTCTGATGATAGGACGGCGACGTTGGCAGAGGACGTGAGAAGTTGAGGAAGGTGATTTGGTGGACGGCGGTTGCCTTGGGACGATGCGATGATGGGGACGGCCAAGTTGGGGACAGGCGATTTGTTCGGAGTGATGATTCGGAAAGTTTTGATGTTAACAAAGACGCAGATTATCGTCTCTGATGAACGGTGTTCAGCTTAGATACTTCACTAACTTTGATAAAGAAACGTGTTAACTTCGGGCTGTTTTACGAGCCTACGCCTATCTCCGACGGATCCGAGCTGCAGTGTTGAAGCGTGGAAGTAATGATTCGGAATGCGAAGTATGATGAATGAGAAGTGTTGCCGCCGTCGAACGTAATAGGGCTCTAAAAGCTATTCAAACGATTCCATCATTGATTATCGGTCGACTGGCGACATACCTATAGACTGCATGTGCGTCATTTGAAAAACTTTCCTTGGTATCAGTGAAAATACGCCCCCGTTTTTAAGCCATCATAAGATCGGTCCGACTTTTTTACTAAAGTGTTAAATATGTAGCCCGGCCTACACATTGTCCACAAAATGGTAACATAGTGACATTTTCCAAGCTTTTATTATCAAGTTGTCACTTGTTCCAATCAATATAATATTCCATAATGATCACACCATTTCTCATAGTTTCAGGCTGTCTAATAATTTATTGTAATGTTTGTACTGGTAGACCCAATGTGTACGCGAGAAATATTTTCTTCTAACGCACGGCTATGTAAAAAGTGGAAGTGTAAGTTATAATCTACGTCTCGTCTTGTCAGCCTGGCCTAGCCTGGCCTCGTCCCCCCCCCCCCCCCCCCATCCCGACCCGATCATCACAGCTACAGCACTGCCGGGCTCGGACCGTGACGCGCTCGTTTCAGTGCAGAGCAGACAAGCCCGTCCTCCCACTGGCTCGACATACTTAATTTATGATGAACGCACCTTGAGTGCTTCATGTCTACAATCTTATGTTAATCAAAAAAGCGTTTTTGACGCTAGTTTGCAGAGTTTCGAGTCGAGTGTTGGAGTGGAATCAATTGATTGCTTTTTTCGCGTGTCATAGGATGGTAAGTATCAGGGACTTTGTTTTACATACTATTTACGTATGCAGAACCAATATGACTCAATGTATTACATTCACAATTTATTTTTACATATTCTTGTCCCCCCCCACTATTTTTTTTAAAAGCATAAGGTCTAAGAAAAACAATAAAAATGGAACTTAAAAAAAAAAAAAAAAAAAAAAAAAAATGAAAATTTATAAATTTGTATGGATAGATAATTCGAATTTGGATAATTCGAATTGGCAATTTTGAGGTCCCTTGATTTTTCGAATTAACGAGGTTCTACTGTAATTATATATCTGATATAATTATATATATTAGAGTCAAGATTTTTTGGACTAAACTGTTATCAAGATTTGAACACAAAAATGAAGATTGAACACAAGAATAAAGTTTTCGCGTTCGGTGGTTTTTTATTATACTCCCTGATTTGCTGTTCCTGATTTTTGGCAAACCTCATATTCGTTTGAGTGGGATCGTCTAATAAATCAGTGTTTTCTTTTTGTTTTTCTTTTTTAATGATATTTTTTTTGGGGTTTCTTTCTTTCTCTCTTTCTTTTTTTTTGTTTATCTTTTATTTTCATTCCCCACCCTTTTCTATATTTGATTCATTCATTAAATGCATTTAATATAATTTTCATTTGGTACCAAAATTGTTGTGTTAAATGCATTGTTGGTGTAATGCTTCTATTTCAAATATTTACTTGAATGTAGTTTATTGTTGTTTCTGCATCTATGTAATTAGATTTATTTAGTTGTCCTCCTTTGCAAATCAGTTTTTATAACTGAATAGGATAGACGTTAAATGAATAATAAATAAATAATAAAATTAAAAACATTTGCGTGGTTAAAATATGTTTACTTACATTAACGAGCTAAAAAAGAAATACACTTACACCGCTCTAAACTTGGCTGACGAAACTCACGCTGTTCTCACATGTTCTCGTTGGTGTATATGGTTTAATGACAAGCTTGTTATTCTTTCTCCAGGTGTTCTAGGTTCGAGCCTCGGTCGTCGCAGGTTTTTACACTCACGAAATTAATATGTAATGTAACACTTCCTCTGTGCTGACCAATGGTGTATGTCATTCTACAGGTTCACTCTGCATCACTATCTAATTAATTAAATTAAAATGATAAGAACTATAGTCTTTTTTGTCATTGTCGTACCAACGCTGATTTACGCAGCGGATGAAGCGCGGATTAGCGGAGTAGTAGAGGTAGGTTTGTATTGTACACGCGGCGCTTTCGCTGCTTATACGAGGTGTAATACGCGGCTAATACGACGTTGATACACCACCATTATCACCGTCATACCAACGCTGGTACACTGCGTTAACCGGCGGCGTTTCGATGTGGTTTATTCTGTCATAACTCTTCAAATCCAACTTTGGAGCATGACGCAACGCAACGTAGATCCAACCTAAGTGGTACAGGTGGAACAACAATGGGAACGACGTTCGTGTTCTACCTGGACACGCTACTGGCGTTAATACGCCACTTATTATCACCCTCGTACCAATGCGTATTTGCGGCTGATTAGAGGTGGGTTTGTGCAGATTACATGGCATCTCTGCTGCTGAAACGATTGTTAATACGCTTCTGATACAGTATCGATACGCCACTAATTACCACCGGCGCAACAACGCGTATTCGCGGCGGATTAGAGCCTGTAGAGCGCGTTAACCGTCGGCGTTTCGATGCCGTTCATCCTGTCATAACTCCAGAAATTTGCCCCGGAATCACGACTCAAATCTGTCGTTGTTCCGACTTAATTGGTACAGGCGGAACAACGTTGTAACGGCGTCGGTGTTCTACTTGGGTTACTACTTCCCTGACCCCCTCGCCTACGTACTAGTGCGCTCCTTCTTCCTCACTCTGACTCTCTCTCTCTCTCTCACCTTCCCCGACATTGTCGCGACCTTGGTCTGGTGACTCTGGTCTCCGGCTGCTTTGCTGATAAAATGAATGAGATTGCACTTGTGATCTTGTTATCTTATCTCATATCTCATAACGTAAACAAAACAAAGCAGCGAGAGCAAGATGCAGCAAGAGAGTAAGTGGCTTGATAGGAGGGGGGGACAGTGTTGTGCAACTAGAGTTGTGGGCTAAAAACAGTTTTTGCATAAAAAATTAAAAAAATCATGTCAACCTTACAAACACCAATAAAGTATTGCCAAAACACTTCTTTTGCTCTCTTCTGGAACAAATTAGGTCTGTAGGAGGGTGTTAAACATTGGTGAAGGTCAACTGCTTTCACATTATCTTTATTGCTGGTTGAGGAGTCGACTCCTACTCGATTCCCAAGGCTCCGGAGTCGACTCCAATATTTACTACCCGAAGTCATCACTAGAATGTAAAACTCCAGAAATAATAACTTTAATAATAACTTCTACCGAGCACTAGAGTTGGGAGGGAAGCCCCCTTATGGATGTGCTGGCATATGAGTGTACGATGAAGGCTGTGAATAAATAAGTCCTTGCAACAGGCTGATATTGGAAGGCTTACCTGGATCGCTCTGCCCCCCTGCACGAGCATATTGTCCGGCCCACTCCCAACTGTCTGGCTCGGGCTCCTGTTTCACCTCCACCTCCTGCTTGATGTGACGTGGATCACAGGCAGGGGCTGCGTTACTACCCCAACTGGGCAACAGTAGCGGGTCGACGCCTAGAACAGAATTATTTTATCATCATTATCATCATCATTATTATTATTAAGTCTCTATTTGCAACAAATAATGCAATCCACTTGTGCAAATTTAATAGAGAAGGAAGGAGGGAAACCCAGTATTGGCACGTAGCCCGCTCCTTTCAAAAAGTACCAAGAAGACCAACAGCTTTACGTCCCGACCAAAAGGGCGGTGTAACCTTGACTGTTATAGGTTCCTCAACTAACTCGGACTGCCAAGCAGACGTCGAGGAGTTCGAAGCCGTTATGCTAGCTCTTGAACCTTCCATCTGCATGCTGCAAACGTGTTTCAGGGGAGAGCGGTCACTCACTCTACCCCTGACCACTCTGTTCTAATTCTACCATCACTGAGCATTTGAATCAATATAAATCTAATCCAATTGAATTTTGCAAGTGTAGCTAAGCCTATCTGCCCTAGCAATCAAACAGTGATATTGAATTGGCTCGTTTCTCGTTATAGCTCAAAAGAAATAGTGGTTCATTGTCTCTGCTAGAGTGCTAGTGACATCAAAAATCTCAATTACACTTAACTTGGACACAAGAGTGAAATGATTTAGGGTTATAAGCCCACACTCACCCCCCCCCCCCCCACTTGATTGTGGGCTGAAAAACCAAACTTTCCATTGTTGATCATTGCTTTATCGTGTCATGCACAAATTATTACACACCTGAGTACACACAATGCAAATTCGAATATGATTGGGTGGTATACCCAATGCTACGAGAATGCCAGGCATCAGTAGCAACCAACCACGCCTTTTTGTTGTTAGGTTGCATGTTTCTTCTGTATGTATATCAAATAACAAATAAAGAACTAGGACTACTCTACTCTACTCATGGGAAACTAATGCTATGGGGCTTTAGAATAAAACATTAATGCTTACTTGTTAAGCCCTAATCAGGAATTTAAGTAGGCCCTAATATATTAGGCCTATAGCCTAGGCTTAAATATTTTGTTAATTTTCAATCATGGCCAGTGACCTAAAATTTTCTACTATAACTATCATCATAGCGCCTAGACCATTACCCAGCCACTATTCACTGTGTACCACTCTCCAAACCATAAAGATTTGAGTTTTGATATATTTCATTCAGTAAGCCCTAATGTCAAACTTACAACAAAAAAACCAAAAAAGGCCTACTCACTTATAGAAGCAGGAATATCCAAGGGACGTTGAATTCTCTCAACATCCACAGCCACAAACTTAAAGCTATGCTGGTGTTCTGTCGCGTCGATCTGTTCCTCTTGCTTCAGCGGAGAAGATTTATGAGCAAAGTTTATAGATGCCGAGTAACTCGACTGAGCAATTAGGTCCATACCTACAACAATGAAGAAAATTATGTGGTTAGTCCAACAGACAACTAGATACAAAAAACACACATTAGTTAGTGTTCAATCACCACCAAAGACCTGGCAAAAACAGACGAGGGAAAGTCAACTTGAATACAGATGAGCTTAAGAGGAAGCCGGCGATGATTTCCCAGCAAACACAAGCGTGCGGGGAGACACCGGTATTAGTCCGGGCACTCTGGGCAGCGTGCGGGCTACGGGCTGCGTCGGGTGCTAAGCTCAGGGCGTCGTGCGGGCCCGGCCGGGCAAATTTTGGTAATATAGCTGACCTAGCCCGTTAGCTACCCGGCCGTAGCCTGTACATGCCCCGTGAATGTATTTCTTCGTTCCCCCTTACCGTACGGGACCCATGCATCCATTCCCTAGACTGCCCAGGCGCTCCCCGGCCGTAGCCAGTACATGCCCCGTGAATGTATTTCTTCGTTCCGCCCAGGCATTACCCGGCCGACCCATGCAATGTAACTGTTCTATTAGCTGCCCTGCACACTAACCAAGACACAAAATGAATTCTGTTCTTGTTTAACAACTCGTTAGTGTATTCCTCTACAATGAATTTTTGGATGAGCGTAGCGAGCGAAGCGAAGATTCCATTTCACTACACTGGAGAAAAAAATCCGGAATGTTTAGTTTGTTTTTTGTATTTTTGGCTGTTTGTTAACACGATTCCGGCTAAACCGATACTCTAATTGTAATGAAATTTTGTGGTGGCCTTTGAAATCTCTGAACTTAGAACTGCCACGTTTTTTAGCGCAATCGAAAAATTATTTCTTATGAAAATCGCAATTTTTCGATTTTTTTCGATTTTGAAAATTTCTTCGACTTATAACACCTACATGCTTTATTCGATTGTAATGATTGTTTTACAGAACCTTAATTTTATGAATTGATATATTCGTGTGAAATTTGAGCGCAATCAAAAAATTATTTCTTATAATAATTGCAATTTTGAGATTTTTTATTTTTTATTTCTTCGACTTATAACACGTACAGGCTTTATCTGATTGTAATAATTTTTTCACAGAACCTTTATTTTATAAATTAATAAATTCGTGTGAAATTTGAACGTAATCGAATAATTATATTTTATGAAAATCGCAATTTTACGCTTTTTCGTTTTTAAACAATTACGCTCAACCAACAACGCACCTGAAAAAGCGTTTGCGAAGTTTCCTAGTAATTATCATTGCTTACAATATAATAGCTTTTGGCCTGCTTAAATTTTCTTTTGTAATACAGTTTAAAAGAAAATGCAACACTGTATACTATAGTTTAACTTTTTACCAACTGAAACAAAAAGATATGAACATCTCTAATGAAGTCATTTAATTTTGGTTGCATAAACCAATAGAATAAGTACCGTTATCTTATGAACGTATCATTCAGCATCGCATCGGACAGCATATACTTTATTTATGTATATGCACCCGCCTCGGCCTGTATCAACTACAGGAACAAAATTTCGAACATGCGCTTCAAAACAGAAACGGCTTGGAATAGCATAATAATTTAGTGCACCCATTTAAAAAATAAACTGCATACCATTTGTGTAATATATTAAACACTATTCAAGCACATCCAAAATAGTTAAAAGGCGATACTGATGGGCCACAGAGCAAGCGCACAATTGAATGAGCGTAGCGAGCGAAGCGAAGATTCCATTTCACTACACTGGAGAAAAAAATCCGGAATGTTTTTTTCTTTCTTTCTGTATTTTTGTCTGACTGTTAGCACGATTACGGCTAAACCGATTCTCCAATTGCGATGAAATTTTCTGGGACCTTCGAAATCTCTGAACTTAGAACTGCCACATTTTTGAGCGAAAAAAAAAAAATATTTCTTATGAAAATCGCAATTTTAACGATTTTTTCGAATTTTAAAATTTCCTTGACTTATAACACCTACATACTTATCCGATTGTAATGATTTTTTTACAGAACCTTAATTTTATGAATTTATATATTCGTGTGAAATTAGAGCGCAATCAAAAAATTATAGCTCATGATAATGAAAATTTTACGACTTTGTTTATTTTTTTAAATTTCTTCGACTTATAACATCGACATGCTTCCGATTGTAATAATTTTTTACAGAACCTTAATTTTATGAATTAATATATTCGCGTGAAATTTTAGTGTAATTGAATAATTATTTCTTATGAAAATCGCAATTTTATGCTTTTCACGTTTTTTAAACAATTACGCTCATCCAACAACGCGCCTGAAAAAGTGTTTGCGAAGCTTCCTAGTTACTACAATTCAGTCAAGTCGATTTGCTGTTGTATCTATAGGTGGTTATTCCCTCCAAGCATCAAGTTCTTCCGTGGCGTAACGGTTAACGGCTTGGCTTACAGATGGAGACGCGTGCTGCTGGATCGAGTTCGAGACACTTACACTTGAAATTTTATAACAACTTGTAATTTAAATGTGTTGAATATCCACCTACAGGCAATCGACTAAAGTCACAGCTTCAGACAATATTGCGATATAATCCTGATATTTTATCAATCAAACTTTTAATTTAGGTTTTACATTTAGCTCACAGATCGCGCTACGGATGCTACGTTAGATATTGTCAATGGACGGGCATAGGCAGGGGATCGGCCGGGGACCGTGCGGGCGTGGACAGGGTGAGAGTGTACGGTTAACGGCCGGGCACCGGCCGGGCATCAAGCGGTTTATAAACAACGGGGCACGCACGGGCTATGGCCGGGGCAGCTACTGGTAGCCCGTGCGGTCCCCCGTCACGGCCAAGGGGACACTCCTAGGCGGTACCCGTACGGGCAGCCCGGCCGGGGCCCGTACGAGCATCCCGAGCGGGCACCGGCCGGTACATCACATTTGTGTTTGCTGGGTTGATGTTCGGCGCATTCCTTCTCCTGCAGTCATAAATCATTACATCTGAATAAAACTTTGCATACTTGTTACTGAAGGACATCTGTACACGCCTCATATCAGATTTTCAATATTTATCATAGATCAATCAGATAGATAGATATTTGGGTGTTTTTGACCATTTTGACGGAAAGCAAATTCTAGAAAATTGAATTAATTTTTTGTTTATTTTCTTTGATCAAAAATTGGAAATGTGATATATAGACGCTTTCATTGAGTGAGCGTAGCGAGCGTCTCCATTTGACTCTTATGGCTCGAATGTCTGTTTTTTGTTTTTTCTCCTGTTACTGCTTCGGTACAGGTCGCACCGTTTCTCTAATCGACCTGAAATTTTGCATACGTGTACATACCACCTATGTGGGTTGCTGTATAGTTTTTGAACAAAATCCAATCATTGGTTATAAAAAATAAAAAATAAAATGGAAAATAAAAATGTTCCGATCGTTATGAAATTTTTCAGGGTCAATAAGTACAACATTCTCTTCTATTTTACAAGTTTTCAGCTAAATCCGTCAAGACCTTAAAGACTTATTGGTATGTAACATTATGGGAATGTCGTACTCGGGTCGTGTTGCACGTACCGGTGCTCGCTCAACAACGCGACGGGATTATAGCGGTTTCCTAGTAATTAGTTTTTACACAATTATGTAAAATCGCAAATCAATGCGACTAAAATTGGTTAAGACATTTGTAACCGCGTTATATGAGCATGCCGGCCGGCCTCCTCTTAATAGGCCCTATACATTTTTAAACTGATTATCCTTGGGAGACTTCCATAAAAAATAAACCAAACTCTTTTGTAATACAATACAGAAATTAAAACTATCCTGACTGGGACAGATCAGTTATTTCTGGATTGTATTGAAGATGAACAAATACACCTACGGAAGTGTTTCCAATCAATGAAATCGAGAAATTAAGTCAAACCTGTCATGCGGGCACTAAATCCACAAATAAATCAAAGTTAACCAATTATTTCTGCAATCCATTATTATGTAATACGTCAAGATGTGCGCAATACGACCTACATGTTATGTATTCCTAGGTATAGGCCTACAAGTCTGTGTTGTCTGTGGTCCAGGGGCGGAGCTCAGGGGGTGGGCTGGGGGGCCACGCCCCCTAGTCAAGGTAAAATAATAATTGACAGCAGAAGTAAACTAAAAATGATTATCACTGTACTGTAGGCTATTCCTGCCGTTTACTGGCAGATGATACGGCATAGATAATAATTACCTTATTTTTTATTCATTCTAGGTCTTTCTATCTAGGGCGACGACCCGTCGCCCGGTAATCAAGCGCATGCGACTGCTTAGGCGACACGAACTCCAGCCCTATATACATCTACGAGAGTTGGGGGGTTTTCAGCTATCTGCACACGCCGCTTCGAAAGATTTACAATCTTGAAACTCGGTATATGACCTGGTATGTGGTCCATGACATACCAAAAAAAAAATCAACCCGATCCGACAACTCGTTCTGTCTTAAAAAAGGCTCTCAACATCGTCAAATTCCTTTCGGCTGGCTGGTGGCTGGGTGGGTGGGTGGCTGGCTGGCTAGGAGTTCTCCGCGGAGTTCTCCGCGGAGATTATTTTAGCCTACAGAGAAAAAGGTAAATCTTAGAACTATGAAACTTGGACCACACTTAGATGTACTTCAGACGCAGTGACATTTGCTTTCAAAACCAAAATCGGGTAACAGGGACCAGAGAAAATCAAAATTTGGATGATAATCAAAACGCGTAATTACCAAGGCGTGGTAATTTGTACAAACTTGAAATTAAACATGCTATTAACCATTATAAATATCTTGCGTCCAAAACACAAGGGGCTAAATTTGGGGATAACCATGGGCCCAAAAATGATAAAAAAAACATATCTGAACTTTAAGAAGTGAATCATTCAAAGAAAACGCTACAACTGAGATGTTTCAAACGTGGAATAAATTTTGATATCTCTCATTCTTTATCACATTTGAATATGGAAAGCAAAATTGGGTAACGGGTACCGGAGAAAATCAAAATAAGTAAGTAATTCCGTACTCTTATGAATAATACGCTATACTGAGAAAACGGTTCATCTTAGAACTTTGAAACTTGGGCCACACTCAGATGTACCTCATATAACCAAAACCGGGCAATTGGGACTGGGGAAAATCAAAATCAAAATCAAAACGCGTAATTACTCAGGCGTAGTAATTTGTACAAGCATGAAATTAAACATGCTCTTAACCATTATAAATTGTGTGGCTCGTTGGTCTGGTTGTTGGCGTCTCTGCTTCCAATACAGAAGGTCCAGGGTTCGATTCCCGTCAAAGTCAGAAGTTTTTTAACTTCTGATTTGGACTTAGGTCCATCAGTTTGTGTCTTAGGAGTTTATAAACGGTGACTTTGGAGCCGTCCTTGCAACGAAGCACATAATAAATTCAGAGTTGTTCTGAATCGGCCTTGTTGATTCTGGCGTTGATTCGCGGGTGTTAGCACTGTCCATACCACTGATTGCTATATTTCCTATTAAAAATATCGATCTTTGGTTGGTTATCGCTCATTCGTCGATTGCGTCGGGGCCTACAGGGTAGGCTCAGTCGCTTTGATTTACTGTCCCCCACTGAAAATCAGTTATATAACTGAGTGGGTAGACTCTAAATCCAATTCATTTATTTATTTATTTATTTATTTATTTATTTATTTATTTATCTAGTGCTTAAAACACAAGGGGTATCTTTGGGGGGACCATAGGCCCAAAAATGTCAAAAAACAACTTTGAACTTAACAAATTTAATCATTCAAAGTCCATCATTCACACCATGATAGCAAACGAACAACAAAAAGATGCAATATCCAACCAAATACAAAAATTTGTTTTAAAAAAACGGCAGCCAAGCTCTCTTTCAAAAGTCTTCGGCTGTGAATGCTGTGAGATATCGAAGTTGAGCCAAGCTTTTTATTCTTTCTCCCTAGTTTTGCTTTGAAAATAAGTAAGATCATTTCGCCTGTTGACGAGCGCCAAGCCAACGATTTTTGTGGTAAAAAAGTAAAAATTTTAAACTCGAAATCATAAAAAAATGGCTTGGCCATTGAATTTGGTTCATGGCCAAGAATTTTTTTTATGATTTCGAGTTTAAAAATTTTACTTTTTTACCACAAAAATCGTTGGCTTGGCGCTCGTCAACTGGCGAAATGATCTTACTTATTTCCAAAGCGAAACTAGGGAGAAAGAATAAAAAGCTTGGCTCAACTTCTATATCTCACAGCATTCACAGCCGAAGACTTTTGAAAGAGAGCTTGGCTGCCGTTTTTTTTTTACAAATTTTTGTATTTGGTTGGATTTCTTCTACCTCTAGGCCTATGTAGGCCTACCCTACAAGTGTTTTGCTAACTAACCTGCCTCACAATGACTTCAATACAGGCTACTCACATTATGTAGGTAGGCCTACACATAAAAATAAATAAAAACATATATGTTCCTATAGGGCAATTCCACACTAAAGTGCCCATAACATAAAGAAATTAAATATTTACAATAATGTTCACGTTCATAAACATCATTCCCTGAAAATTTCAATATAATCAAAAATTTATTTTCCATTGAAGGCGAGTTTTTATCGAGTGTATTTATTTTAGTATAAGACAATATGGGACATTGAAGAGACGCAAGCTTCTCCGATTAAAAATCTCGCATCCGGGGGAGACGGGGGTAATGACGACGAGCCGTAGTAGACTGGGAGTGGGGGATACAAGTAACTCGATACAAATACAATCACAGTGCAAGTATTGCACTGAACTCGCAATGACCTTGTCGCTTGGCGGTCCGTGGTAGTAAAGAGATCGGGGCTGGGAGACTTCTGTCACACTCACACAGTCACACTAAGTGGTGGTTTTCTGAATATTTGTTGTGTTTAGATGGATGGTACATAGTTAGTTGTGCACCAATCAAACTAAAATACTTTTGTCAAAACAAAAGGTTATTTATTTATTTAGTTCACTTATTGTGGCACAAAACTAACTAGTTTGTCGAGTGTTGTGTTAGGCATACAACTCATAGTCATCTATACCTAACAACACCATAAAACAGTGTGTTGAAACTTGAAACTAATGTTGTAAATCGGTGTTAGAACATCATGACGTTGACATCATGGGTAGTACACAAAAATAAAATACTAGCTTTTTTGAAGGGCGAATGATTGGCTAATTATTTATAAATGTGTTGGTGCTTTAAGTTTTATTTTAAAGATGTGCACCTCTCCAAACAATCCGAGGGGTGCTTCAGTCCCTGAGCACCCACGAAGTCAGGGCACCTGGACATCATGACATCTTGGGGAGAGGAAGATAAATAAAAAGCTAACACATTTTAAAGGTCGATAATTGTTTAATTATTTATCAATCTCTTGCTCAGGCACGAAGGAACGTTTTGAAAGTTAGAGGGCGGGGGGGATTTATTAGCAGAATTTGTGGGCGGTAGCTGGGGTCCGGGGCAAAGCCCCAGCCGAGAGAGGCCCTTCCGCCGAAGGCGAAAAAAATTCACCAAATATATAGGTACTACAGTTATATTGTCATGTTTTAACTGCACCCAGATTCTGTAAACAAGCTTTTACAGCAAATATCTGCGATCTAAAAACTAAAAAAATGAACGTGAAGTGGCCTATTTTAGTAAATTTCAACCTAATTTTTTTGTGTAACGACAAACCATACAGGCAAGCATTTGTTTTACCAAGGTGACTGTCGAATTGTATAAGTGTATGTGCATATTTACTACGGAAATTGTTGGATTACTAATATTTATCGCACGATAGCTTTGCGCACCTGCCCCTCCTGGGCCAAACTTGGGAGGGTTCCAGGGTGTATTAACCCCCCTGTCCCCCCAGTTCCTACGCCACTGCTCTTGATGATTCAAGTTATATAAATTTAAGAAAACAGCAGTTTTATGTATCAACAAAACATTTTAATACATTGGTACATGAAAATTAATTAAAATAGTATTTCACATATTTGTTTGATTATGTATTAGTGTATGTAGTACACAGCAAATGAAAAGTATACAAGTATCTATGGTACACAGTACACACACAGTTGGTACTGTGCCATACAAAACAGTGTGTTGAAATTATTGTCATACATAGGTGTTAAAACATTGGAGAGGAGGGAATAAAATACTGTCAAGTTGATAAAAGTTATTATAGCCTACTTAGGCCTATTAGCCATCTGTTATTGCTTCCAAGTTTTAATTTATGATAAGTACGTGTACATTAGTTATAGTACACTGTATTATTAAAACTAAGTAATATACTGATTTGAATAACGATTATGCGTATACATTATCAGCTCTATGAAACATTTATCTAGGAAAAATATATTATCCAAGCATTTTACAGAATCAGTTATCAACCCCTATCCACTAATACAAGAAGACTCGCACTAGCGTCTAGAAGGAATGTAATTATGTGTACAAGTTAGGTAAGTAGTAGCATATACGTAGTCGAGTAGATAATGATATTATCTCCGAACCGAAATTACAAAACCGAATCAGTAGTAGCAAGTTATATTTGATCGGTACGTAATGAGCGGTTTTCATTTCATATCTTTTATCTTCAAATTGCGCTTTCTTTGCTTCAGTTAGTGTAGGATACACAGTAGACTTTATTTGAATGTGGTAGACATAGATATAGGCAATAATTTGTTGTTCAAAATTTATTTATTAGCTTATTTCAATAAAAATGTATTATAAATAATAATAGTTTGCTTATTGACGACAGAGTTCCCTACTTAACTTTCAACGGTTACGCCCACTCATCCCAAACTAAAACAAACTTCAAGTGCATTGTGGCTCTCATCAAGTGCACTCATATTGGGAGAGTACGAGATTATAGGCCTAGTTGCTATGGAATGTGAGTAGGCATTAAAATACTCAACTCTAACATCTCAACATTGACAACATCAACATAATAAGATTGCAACCCAAAATAATTTAAATATAGTCCTAAGACGTAGAAAAATAGATAGTTATCTCGAGGGTGCTGAGTGGAGTGGACACCACAAGTGGGTAACACGCTTCACATTTTGACGGCATTTTGTAAATTTACATCGAGCCCTTCGTACACTCGTAGATGCAGTTGGGGCGGGGAGGGGCGAGGGGCATAAGCATACACCTATATTCCCAATCAGTTTTTAGTAGATTATCTACAACTAGAAACTATAGGCAAGAGAATTATCCATCCATGGATTTTTTCTGACCTGTAACATCTTCTAGCCACGCATCTAGTTTATGAATCAATGAAATAGACATCTCATTTTCCCTCCTTTTTGCACAGCTTTGTCTTTTCCCTCTTCCTTTGATCCATCTTGACGTAAAGAGACGTAGATTGTAAAAAAAAAAAAAAAAACGCAAATGCCTTAACGAAGTATCAACGCTCGGCGTGATACAGAACGTGTTATCCGACAGCTGCAGGATGATCGCCAGACGCACAAGCGCACAACCTCTTCCTCGTTCCCCACCCCCAAGGCAACACAATAACACATTCACCAAACGATAATCACCGATAATATTATGACTAAGATAATCGTTGCCGCATTTACGATAGCAGAACCAGACCCTTCATTAATTTATTCGTATATATACAAACCTTATTCGTCTCCGTTAGCGTAGGGCCTAAGTGCATAAATATAATAAGTGGAGACAGTTCGAATCCGAAAGGCTGCCAGTTTTAAAACCGAAAAAAGGATCTTGATTTCTTCTGGTGTTATTTGTGTATTCGCCGCCAACATTGATGAATCGGTCTGGTGAAACGTATTGTCATTAGCACTAACTCTATAGGCCTACCTATGTACTTAAATAATATAGTTTAAAATAATTTACTGTACCCTACCTACATCACAACAATAATAATTTATAAATAGGCTTAATTATGAATATATGATAAATCGGGTCCGATAAAATTGATTAGTCGCGCCATAGATTTTTTTTTTTAAGGAAAATAAACTACATGGTGTCACCACTAGCACTAAACACAATGCATAGAACATTTAAAAATAGTATGAACTACTTAGGCCTACAACAAACAAGAACAATAAACATATTTTATTTTGATAATACTTGGTGAGAAACAAAATACGCATCTAACCAAGCACCGTAGCGAGGCCTTAATGTCCTAGGAAGCTAAAATTTTGTTTAAAAATTTAGCTGTGTAAAAAAGATATTTTAGCTTTACTTAACTACCCGTAGCTACTTAACATAGGCTGGGGACAGTTTGAAAATTATCATGAAAATTTCCATTAGGCCTACTAGGTATAAGCCTAGTCCGCCTAGTCACTACTAAGATAATCGGTTGTGTGAACAGTTGTGTCTACAACATCAGTGAAGAATGGTTGGATCAATGGTGGTGATGGTTTTGGTGAGTGCTATTAAAAGGTTAGGCCTAATAACAACTGGCCTAGAATCAGATTTCTTACCCCCAAGCTCAACGTGGTCGGTATTGGCAGGAAACTCAGTCTTGATGACAAATGGTTCACCATCATCGGCGCCACACCATTCTTGTTCTTGTTTTATCTCGGCGGTGTTCATTTTGGCACAACTAGTTGAGACTGAGTAGGGGCCCAGAGGAAGCTCGGCCTAAAATATAATAAATGATGGGTTGTATAATTCATTTAGGCCAACCTCCAACCAGACTGGGACTTGAACCCGAGTCTTCTATCTACTAGGTCTAGGATGTAATGGTGGGTCTAGACCTCTGGCCAACCCTACACCTCATGATTACAGGACACCAATGCCCAGGACTTAACTAGCCTACGTTAAATAGGCCTACACTAGGGTTGACAGACGTCCCAATAAAATCGGGATTGTCCCGATATTAAGTATAGCTAGGCCTACCGATTGGATTTGTATGCATAAGGAAGACATAGCCTGCTGTTTGGATTTTATTTTAAATAGGGCCTAGATGAGATCCAGTAATGCACATAACAAATTTGTCTAGGCCTAGGCCTATTTTGAATACCTACAAAAACAGTGAAATCTCTGACATGTAGGCCTAGGCCTACTAGCCTACCTACATTTTTGTGAACTTTCACAATTTATAAAATTTAAATTTTTATTGTGGGAAACCTGTTATAGGGTGCAATTAGCCCCTCTTCAGGTGAACTAGGTATGTGCGGATAGGAAATTGTGAAGGGATGTCCGAGGGCTATTTAAGAGGACTCAATCCCTTGCATTCGCCTTAACGACTGAGGAAAACCTCGGAAAAAACCTGCAGTCAGGATTGCCGGTCTCGACGGGATTTAAATCCGGGACCTCCCGAATCAGAGTCGAGCGCTTAGCGCTCGAGCCAACACTGTCGGTCAATTTATAGACTTTACTAGGCCCTACCTGCCTTCAATTTGGCACTCTTCGACCTTGATCTCAACGTTAAGCTTAACGTGAATGCGCAGGTTAATCTAATTAATCGTACGATTAACGGTTAGGGCTAGATGGGAATTTCTCAAATTAAAATTAGGCCTAGTGAATTTCGGATTATCCACCAACGTCACTTGTCTCCCGATTTAACACCTTCTTTAATGCATTTTAGTAATGTTTTGACCTCCAGATGGCTTTGGTTTAGCCCTAAGTCACACCAATTACACTAGAATCACTATTGCTTGTCTCCCGTTTCACAGGCCTCTTTCCTGTATTGAGCGTAGTGTAGGCCTCATGTTACGGTACCCCTATTGGGTAGGCCTATAACATCGCACACAAAAAACACCATTAAAAACCAATTTTGACTAAAAGTAGGTAAGTGGGGGGGGGGGGGGGCGTTAAGCTTTTTGTTACCATGGACAGTTTGGCACCCCCCCAAGGCATCTCGACCCCCCCCCCCTTCCCTAACCTACTTTTCGGTGCGGCAGTAGGCCTAAATAGCCTACTGCATAATTACCGAAAATAGGTTAAACAACAACGAAATGCATAGAATATTGAAAGAAACCCCGCAATGAGCAACGCTATTAAATTATACCGGTAACAAAAGATCGCGAAATAGGCCTGTTGATTGGCCGGTACTCTTTCGGTTGGTATGGACAGTTTTTTTTATGTGTACCTACAAAACCTTTAACGTCACTATTTTAAATCCAAAGTACCTACAAAACCTTTAACGTCGCTATTTTAAATCTAAAGTACCTACAAAACCTTCAACGTTGCTATTTTAAATCTAAAGTACCTACTGATCAAAAACTGTCCATACCAACCGAAAGAGTTCCGATTGGCCTATCTGGCAACCCTAGCCTAAAAATACAAATGTTGTATGGACCAAGATTGGTGGTTTGGATATTTTATTAGCCCTACACAAAGCCTGGGGTCTAGGGCTAGCCTAGGCCTAGGCCTGGGTCTAGGGCTAGGCCAAGGACCTAACCGAATAGTGTTCTTTGGGCCCTTTGGTCTCATTACTTGGTCTTGTTCTTATTCTTGGTCTGATTTTCCCGGTCTTGTTACTAGATTGCTTTATGCATTTTATCTTTAATTATTTATGTAATTTATCGGACGTATCGTAAACAGCCGCCATGTTCTAGTACTAAGAACAAGATCAGGTGTCCTTTTCCGATCTTGTTCTCATTCCCAGATTTCGGCGAGTCTCGATCGTGGCCTCGACTATTCGGACGGAGTGTCTATTTGCACCCACTGAGGTGAGCCGAGGAGGTTTTATGCTATTTTCACCTATGTTCTGGGGCCTGCGCGGGTGTAGCCAACATTTAATATTCTATTTGCACCCATGTGAAATGAACAACCTGAAGGTGCTTTCAAGAATGTTTTATGCTATTTTCACCCAAGTTCTGCCTCTACGCATGCGCGGGGTGCTTCCAAGAAGTAAATAATAATAATATTATGCTAGATACACCGACGTGAAACGACTCTTCCTGATAAAAAGGGTGCTTTCAAATAGCTATGTTTTTTTGCTATTTTCACCGACGTACGCGGGGTGTGTCCAAGGTTAAATTTAATGGCAGGTTCGTTCTTTTGTCCACCAGTGAATTAACCCCATTTCTGATTCTGTATTTTACACCTAGGTGTAATTACCTCAATTTGAGGTGGACAAAAGAACAAACACTGCCATTAAATTTAACCTTGGACACACCCCGCGCACGTCGGTGAAAATAGCAAAAAACATTCTTGAAAGCACCCTTTTTATCAGGAAAGAGTCGTTTCACGTCGGTGTATCTAGCATATATTATAAATTACTTCTTGGAAGCACCCGCGCATGCGCAGAACTTGGGTGAAAATAGCATAAAACATTCTTGAAAGCACCTTCAGGTTATTCATTTCACGTCGGTGCACAATAGAATATTTAATGTTGGACACACCCGCGCATGCGCAGAACATGGTGAAAATAGCATAAAACCTCCTCGGCTCACCTCAGTGGGTGCAAATATCCACAGCCCTATTCGGATGCTACTAGCTACGTCATGGATATCATGACGCCTACGGTGACGTAAAACGAGAATAAGACCAGGGAATGAACGCATTTTAGCACTATTCGGATAGCTCCCTAGCCTAGGCCTAGGCCTAGTCCTAACGTTTGTGCTTGTAGAATGTAGGCCTAGGCCCCTAGAGTAAGACACTAACCTAGGGCAAAAGCCTGTTTTTTTTGTTATAATTGTACAGTCAATCAAAGTAAGAAGCTACTTACCTAGTCATATACTAGAAAACAGGGTAAGAACAAAAAGAATGGAGTATTTAATACCGAAACAAAAGCAAAGGCATTGCAAAGGTAATGTTGTAACCACGAGCGGTAAAATAGGTTATGTCGTTGTGTTTAGAAATCAGCTGTCAGTAAGCGCAGTTAGTACAACATAACAAAATCCCACAGCCAACTACACTCGAGAGTTGCGTAAGCGGCAAGTACAAAATAGTCGCAAACTCCAAGGTTTAACTGTTTTTGGATGAGCGTAGCGAGCGAAGCGAAGATTCCATTTCACTACACTGGAGAAAAAAATCCGGAGTGTTTTTTTTTTCTTTTTTCCTTTTTTTGTATTTTTGTCTGTTTGTCCACACGATTCCGGCTAAACCGATACTCCGATTGCGATGAAATTTTATGGAGGCCTTCGAAATCTCTGAACTTAGAACTGCCACGTTTTTGAGCGCAATCAAAAAATCATTTCTCATTAAAATCGCAATTTTACGATTTTTTTCGATTTTTAAAAATGTCTTCGAGTTAGAACACCTTTCATGATGCTATT